>JAECUM010021948.1:0-24113 GCA_016617855.1 Megalonaias nervosa | reverse complement strand
CAGCAACTGATGGAACGGTAAAACAATTACTGAGTAATTGTCTAACCCTGGCATCATCAGAGATAAATATTCACACCAAAGGTGTCGCGGAAGATTTTTCATTTCTTCGCGGAGTGATTCTGCAAGTTAAATTTCTCCTCTAGGTCTTACAAACTGATCGAAATTTCCATCATCGGAACATCGAAATAACCACACGGATGCAGGGTCACTCTTATTGATATCGTTGATAAAATCAAACATATAGTGGTGGTAAAATTTGACTGTTCTTTCTCGTGGAAATATTTTTACCGCGGACGTCTATGCATGTGCGTTATGATCAATGATCGTTATCGGGGCTCCATTTTTTATATTTCGGTTTGTATAAAATCTCTCCGGTTACTGTTTTCACCGTGATCGGAAATCTTAATATTTTTTCCAGTTCAGCAACATCGCTGATAGATGCTCCAGTACTTTTAACTGTTTCTGCCCACTTATTTATGTTTCCACGCCGCAAATCGTTAAACCGTTTCCACGTATCGCTTTCGTGAAGTTTTCTGTAACCCGATCAGCCACACAATTAATCTTTGAATTTAGCCCTGACGAAGTCAACGATGACAGTTTCATCGGTTTAAAATCATAGACGTTGGGTTTATCATTTAGTGGATATAGCGTATAAATAACTGCAGTCACAGGATATGCTCGTTCGTAATATGGTTTGTCAATACCCAGTCAACGTTACTGGTTTGGAATTTTTATTCAGCGTGACGATGCTACTTCCAACATGCACACGGACAGGGTCACGTTTGTCATGGATAATCCAAGTGTCGTCGTCTGTCCGCTCCAGCACAGGTAACGTCATAATAATTCCTGAAACATATATATGTAAGGAGATCCGTTGGTCCAGTGTTAACGAGGTTGACTCTCGTACTCGAGGTCTGGGGTTCGATTAGCGTGACTGACATATTGTCGATGGTGGTGGTACGATGCTATTTTTTTCTTAATATTGGGGTTCTACCCCGTTCGCTCGAACTTCAAGAGACAAGTACACTCTCCCAGCATGTCATCACGTGGTGGTGCACTTTTGCACTCCCCGGGGTTGATTATGGTGGAGGGTGTGCAGAAATCTGTTGAACGTAGAGAAGGCCCCTGTTGTGTGTTGTGCCGTCTAATGTCCATAAAAAATAGGGATCGACTTCTGAATTTGCTAAATATATCGTTTGGTATTCTAGGGGTTCTTATGGGAGATGTGTCTGTTTCGTCACCCTCTGAACTCCTAGAATGTCACTTGGCAATCTAGAAGTTCACATGTGAGTTGTGCTGTCCTTGTACATAATTGCTATAAATATGCTACTATAATTAAGTTTATATGTACATGTGCTGTCCTATGTGTTTGTGCCGTCTGTAAATACTCTGAAACATTCCTCGGAATATTTTTGTCTCATTCAAAAATATTTTTTATTTTGATTATTTATTTTAAACAAATATTTAATATATAATGAATTCTGAAAATATTAATGCTATTATTTCTACTATTAAAAAATTACAACATGACGGTATAAAAATATCTGATAAACTCAATCCTGAAAAAAATATTTGTGATTTTGAATCATTACAATCTCGAAAATCTTAGAACAGATATACACTACCAGCCGATTACAGATTCATAAAGTTGATTCAGCGAGCAATGTTACAGTCGCTGGCACAAGTTACAAATACGCAGGTAAAATTATTTGTTCTCCTTGCAGACTCAATCGAAAAAATTAGGTCAGAATTATCTCATGAATACGAAGCAGAAAGAATTGTGAACGCTCGTGTAAGGCAGTTGAGAGAGATTATGACCGCGAACAAATCCGCTAAAGAGTCACTGGCAGAGGACAAAAACGAGTGTTACTCGCCAAAATACAAGTGAAAGTGACTGTAGTGACAACGAAACCAACGGTGTCACCGTGATTGTGGTACCAGCTAAACTGAAAATGAAAGTGTCAAGGGAGGAATTACTACAACACAAAAATATTTATTTGTATTCTGATAATGATATTTATACACAATTTTTTGTTTGTTCTACGAACACAAGATCTACGATGACGCTCTTGGAGTTCGACGAACGCACGAACGCATATACATATTAATATTTAGTGATTCTCCTCGTAAATCCAGAAGGTGTCCTGTCTGGTCAACAAGTTTGAAATGTATCCTTTATAACGGTGGATTATGACATCGTAGATAAACAGGGTTGATCGGCTGAGATACAATCAAATATCCTGGTGGAACTTGAATCATAAATGTATATAAAATGTATCCTTGCTGAGCCTGATTGGATTTTTGTAAATCTACTTGATAACTGCCATCAATGACGGTACAAACTAAGTTGACAGCAATCGTTGATGTTATATTTACTATGCCCGGTAATATATGTCTGCCGCCCTCGTACGGATAGTTGTTGTATCTGAGAATACTGGAGGGTGGAATTGTTTTTCTTTTATGATTGTAGTATTTGTGGAATATATTCATCAAAGTTAAGAATAAAAACGGGAAATCTTATCTTTCCTATTGTTTCGCCGATTTCATGTGGAAAATATATTGCGGATGTGTTTTAAAAGCACGTTGTGTATATTTGGTTAATATATGTCTAAGTCGATATAAATCATACATTATCGTTTTTAAATGATTAATTCCATCAATGATACTGTTTTTTTTAATCTTAGTTGTAATGTATCAAACTAGCAATTACATTTTTAACATCAGCGAAGACGATCAAATTCATCATTCATTGCTTTATCGACGTTAACAATCGGACGAAGATCTTTATACTGTAGCGTTATAGTATATTTTAGATCAGGAAAACTATCAACGCCGTCGATGAAAAATTCATTAACGGTCCACGGGTACACTTTTTTGGTCGCTGGCGGTTTCATATATTTTCGCTCGCTGTCAGTGAATTCATTCTGAGTTGCTTCTGGTAGACTTTGATAAGCCGGTGCAACCTCGGGCTAACCAAGCACAGTTCTGATCGATGACTGATATATATCAACGGCGTAATCCGGAGTTGATATTTCTATCGCGGACGAGAACTTTGGTTCGTGAACAGTAATAGCTATCTTGGATTCTTTGCCTGTTATAGATTTAATTCTGCGCTGGAATTCTTCGTTGATCTGTTATGTTTGATAACTACCTGTAGGTATGCCGACTACTTGCCAGTCTGGAGTTCCATCAGGTTGATTTTTGTTCGCGAACACCAGCTAGTTGTTTGCGGGTAGACCCCTGAATGATTTCGACTTGATATTTGGCTAACTGTAATAAACTCGCAATTGTGCTAGTGCTATTTCGCTTGCTGGAATTGCAGTTGGACAAACAATGCTGATTCAGGACTAGTTGTGGTTTTCAGCGGCACTGTATTAGTAGCGATCTGCTGCAGTAATTCCTGAGATCTTTGATCGTCCGTCGACATTATTATTTATTCCTGATTTTAAATCAGATTCTCCATTGCCGTATGCCTCATTATAAATCTTAATTATCATTCTGAACTCACTATCTGATATTAATCCATCGTTTAGAGTATGATAACATCGCCTCGTGCAGTTTTATTGTGTACTCGTGTAATTTTGCATTTGTGCACGTCGATTTTTTTCGCGGTGATATTAAGAACACCAGCGATTGTTGTTGCTGCTGAAACAAAAATTATTACAACTGCCGGAGACGTCATCGTTACCGCGGACAGTATTGAACCAACGGAAGCGATGATCGACGACGCTGAATACACAACTACATCGATGACAACTGCGCGGTGCGATATTTTTTTTACTTGTAGCGTGTATTCTTCGATGATATTTTTCAATTTGGTTTGCTACTCATATACTTGATTGTATCTGTGTTGATTAGCGTCAATCATTATATTTTTATTATGTAATTAATTGAGCTGTTTCGGAGACGAATTCTAGACACCACCAGTAGGACGCTGCGGTTATTATTTTATCAGATGGTTCCAGTATAAATATTTCATCGGTATCTTTATTTAACACAACAGACACTGTTCCGGAAAAAAAATATATATATATATATCGGTTGCATTACTCTATGGATACGTGGTAAATATCTTGAATTTTGCAGAGCTGAACACGGACAGCCTGTACACACCAGTAATTTCCCCTCTGTGTTTGATAGTGAACACGTTGATGATCCTGATGATACCGGGTACACCACGTCGGTGATCTGCTGTTGAAGAATTTTAACAAGATTAGTTTTTTTTAATGATGTCAGGAATTCCACTGATAATGTGGCCGAGTCTCGCGTTGATGTCAGCGAGTTTTATGTTAACGGTTGCTGGACTTCCAAAAAAAATCATTAATGGTTCTATTTACATTTCTGCGAAAATTCAGAAACAGTTGTACGTGATTAGGAGATTCAGTCCGAAATGTAGTCATTCCATCGTTGATTGTCAACAACGAAGTTGTCATCGGAATGCTGTTATCGTCGACATATTTCTTCGTTGCAGCATCGAGATCACCAGCAGGTTCTCCCACGTTGGTAATTTTATTTTTGTTCATGTTGATGGAACTAAACATTGTATCACCGGTTTTAACAATCGTTCACTTATACTATCTAGGATCGACGACGGAGTAACAACTCCAGGGACAGGTTTACCATGTCGGTCATATACAAGTGTAATACCTTCTCGCTTTCCTTGAGCACGAACAATAATATCGCTGATTGAAATATTGTTCGTCATTAATTTTCCTTCAAGGTTCTGAAATACCACAAGTTCGTTAGGACTAATATTGGTAAGATTTAGCAGGTCAGACAATTCATCATTTATCTGTTTTCTTACTTGCTTGAATAAATCTTCACCTGGCGTTTGTTAGGGTTTATTTTTAGCTGATCTTCCGTAAATGTCTACTATAATCTTTACTAATGCCTGCTTAAAACGGTGTACTCGTGCACGACTTTATGAGGTGGCTCTGATGATCTTGATACGGCTTGAGTACCGCGAGGGCTTCACGGCCACATATTGGTGGGTCAGTTATTTTTTTGTGTTGGTAACGTTGAATACCAGATTGGAATACTTTTCATCGGAGTGCTTTGCACTCTGCTCACATATTTTTAAAATTCTTTCGGTGGAGCTAACTCGTACGAATCAAAATAAAAAATTCCACATGGATCAATCGCGTATGCAACCCAGTGAGTACCGGGACTAGAGTTTGTATCGAGATTAATGAAGCCGGTTTCAACGCTGTTTGGTTTACGCGGTAATTGATAACGCATAAAAACACCTCTGAAGTTTTTGATGTTTAATCGCGCAGCAGCATCAAGCAAATCAAAATTGGACAACGGGAAAATCAGCAAAGTGTTCCTGGAATTCCTAATCCTTTTCCTTACCTAGACCCTGGCAATCTTAGACCCTTTCCTTTCTTTTTTTATTTTTTTTTTGATTACTTTTCCTGTTGCTTTCTTTAGTGCCATCCCAGCAGCAGTTCCAACTGCACCTAATGCAGCAGCGTTTGCAACAGCTGGGGCTGCCGCGGCTATAATTTCTGGCATAGCTGCAAGCAGTGGTAATATTCCATCGGTTTTAGCGATATCGTTGATGGCACTCGCGGAAAGGTCAAATCGTATTCCTTTCTTTGGCTGTTTGCCCTCGTTGAAGTGTTTAATTTGACGTTCCGTCAACGATAATTTATTTGGACCACCTGCAATTTGATTTTGTTTCATGCGCACGCAACGTGATTATTTTCGAAATTCAATAATATATCTTCGGAGGGTCCCTGATGCGCACTATCCTTATAGAAACTTCTATGACGCCAAATTGATCAAATATCATTATGCTCCGTTCTTGCAAGTTCACTCGTGGAGCATATTGAAAAGCAACAAATATATGTCGCGGTGCAGAAATACCTTGCTGTGATGCTGTCTGCCAAGTGAATAACCCATTAATGTTACTTTGAATAGCATCTGTAGTCATAGTCAACCGTGATAATGTCGATTTACCGCCTTGATCCATAAAATAAAGTAGCCGTTGTTCTTCGGCGACCGATGGAGTCATTGTTGGCATCCACAGTGAAAGTTTTGTCAGTGTTACTTTACCAGCATCACCAGCAGGTCGCCAGATTCCATCATCGTCGGTAGCTTTTCTTACAAGTAGAACTGTATGCTAGCCTCCGAAAATAACCTTTCTGACATTTCTGCATAATCCAAAAATGTGTGATAACGGAATCGCACATGAAAATGTTCATATTCTACCTTTTAGCATTGACAGACGTGCTGCGAATCCTAAGTTGAATTCTGGATTAGCAACATAAACCACCGGCCACACATCAGCGTCAGCGTTGTTGGCATTGTTTCTTGGTCGTCTTATATTATACTGTCTGTTGTCAGGGTGGTCAGAAGTATCCTTGACAAACATCATTGACGGACCAGCTGATATTGAATAGTCGTCGCTGTATCTTGCAAGACCAAGTGGTAACGTCGACGTCTTTCTGAATAGATTCAATATTTCTTGCACTGTTGAACAACGCCATAATACCATTATTAACAAAGCCAACTCTAACATCATCTCCGTATTCAGTATCATCTGTTTCTTGAATTTCACCTTCTACTTCAATAAATGCTTCAGCGGGTAAGAAATATCTGCTTTTGTCCTGAACTTTTAGTTCAATTCGCCCGCGCTGATTTGGCTGTCGTGCATTATAAGAATAATACTGACAATTGCGCAGGGATTCATCTTTAAGAATTGGTGCGTCCATGACAAATGCGAGATCAGACATACGCTTGAACATTTGTATTATAATTGCTATCGTCCAACACGAAGACCACTTCTTGCTATCAGACAAGCAGCTATATGTTTTGTTGCTCACCAGCTAAGTCTGCTAGTTTTTGATTTACAGCTTGATCTATTATTTTACTAACAGTTGCAGGCATAATTTCGGTGCTGGGTAATTTTGCCAGTTGTGGTTTTCGTCGTACTAACCGTGCTAGTCTATCTTTGATTGCCGAGAATGTTTACCGGCAACGTTGCCGGCAGCACCAATACCTTTTTCATGAGCAACATTAATAGCTTTCATTGTTACTGCCTTTGGGGCTTTCCTTCTGAATAGACCCTGAACAACATCACCGAGTCCATCGCCGTAGACCGCGCTATAGATTTGGTAATCGCGAATTTATTACCCTGACCATGAGCGGGGCACGTTGAGTATTATGTATAATCATCTTATTATAGTCATTTTATCTAATTGCATCAATCACTGTGGTAATCGTCAGTAATTCATCGATGAGTTCCCGGTAAACATTAATGTCTATGATACCCCCTGTAAATAATCACTGACAAAAAGCAGTTGCTTCATTAATGATTTCTGGAGAATTATTACCAACTCGTTTTCCGCCAATCAGAATTTCTAGTCTGTACACGTCGGCGAGGAAGTTATCGGGACAAGTAACAATGCCACTTTCCCTGGTGCCTATACCAGGAGTAGCAATACCAATACTGCTACCAATTGCGCTGAGAGCATCTTGCCATTATTCTTCCTCACTTTATATTGGACTGGTTGCTCTTGTTTGTTTGGTTGTTGTCGTTGTTGTTGTTGTCGTTGTTGTTGTTTTTGTTGCTTTTATTGCAGTTGTATTATTATTTGTTGTTGTTCCCGCGATAGGTGTAAAAACGCAATATATTCATCTACCGAATTGGCATATTCAATATATTTTGTGTCGCTGTTTCGACCTTGATCAGCGTCGTAATATATGCGATATATCTATTTTATCCAAGTATCACGACTTACATTATCATTAGCATATTCAGGCTGCAAAAGTTGGTCTCGAGCATCATATCCTTTCACAGCAAACGTAACTAATTGTTCTACATTTCTGATATTCTTGATTCCGGCAATATTGTCTTCGTAAATTTATCGAACACACTATCCTGGCTCGCTTGTTCTGGTTCTTGTTCTGGTTCACGTTCCTCTATTTCACCTATTTCAGCACGAGCTTGGTCAATATCTTCAGCTATTTCTTGGGTTAGCTGAGCAGCAGCTATGTCAGCTGGATGTTCTCATAAAAGTTATTTTGTTTTCTTAGTTAGCTCTGCTGTTTTTTCCGCTGCTGTTGCGGTTCTTTCCAACAGAGGAAGAAGACTTTTGGTAGTCTTTTTAACAGGTTTGACTAATTCTTCTGCGGCTTCTGCAAATTCCACTTGAAACTCCTGACGCGCTTGTAGTTGCTGCGTGACAGAATCTCTCACGGGTAGAAATGTTTGATTGCCTCTAGTCGCTCTCGAGCTAGTCTAGCTTAGTGAACTTCGCTGATCGTTATTAATTACAGCAGCAGAGGAGCTGAAAGATATCAAGTGCGTGTCCGACACATAATCGAACGCGCATAAAAATTTGAAAATACGCGCGTCAACGACGGGTAACAAAATACGCTAACACAATTTAGAGAGACTATTGATCAGTTAGAGGATTTGGTTTGGCGTTATTGAAGCGCATGTTTCATTTTCGTAGGAACCTTTATTTTGTGCGAACGGACCATCCTAAATTTTATAGGGTTCAGCTGCTATGTTGCTTACGATGAGAATCCATATGCTAAAAAATATAATATTTAAAAGCAAGTTCAGCTATACTTGTTACCTTCTTGTTCGTAAACTAGGCCATGTTAGTAGCTTAGGACGACAATATTGGGTCTATGGGAATGTATAATTACGCAGATCATTACTTCAAGGTAATTGGAAATTTAAAATTATAGAGCATCTTATGGGAATTTAGTGCTGTCTACAAGGAATTACCGGAGCATTTGAGGAATCTATAGGAATATAACCTGCAACTTTAACTTGCCTCCTGAGAGTCTACGTAAACTTAATACAGGAACGCCACTTGAGGAGTCTAAGGGAATTTAACATTACGTCAGATGTTACAACACAAGTTATAGGAATTTAAAATGGTGACGCATTGAGAGATATGCATGACTTAAACGTAAAGGTTCCTTATAAAGGTCAGCTGCGAAATTAACATTGCTAGTACTTGAGAGCACGAATAGAGGTTCCTGACTTAAATGGAACACACGATATCCAAAACATGGATCAGAAACATAGTAGCTCTATCTATCCCTCTCTTTTTCTCTGTTTGTCTGTCTGTCTCTTTACACACACACACACACACACACACACACACGCATGCTTGTACCCGGTTTCTTCCTCCACCATTAATACTGGCCGCCATGTATAGCCTATCGTGTGCTGAAAAATGGCGTTAAGCCCCACAACAACAACAACAACAACAACAACAAAAAAGCATGCTTGTATTCATATACTTGTGAGGACCTTGACATATGACTACATTTCGAGGACCAAAAGAAGGAATGAAAGTATAGGTTAGAAATTGAAAGTAAGCTTAACTGCAACCCAGGCCACATCTATATCACTTCCTTTTTTACCGTATAGTTCTTTAAACATTATGAGGACTACTCTTACTTTACCATCTTTGTGAGGACGTCATTGTGAGAACTAATTACACACAATCAAATACTACCATCAACCTGAGAACCTGAATATTTTTTTCTCTTATTGCGCCTGTCCTGCAAAAACATGAGAAGGTATCTATTTAAAAGCTCAAGAACTAATTTCTCGGCAATTAAAACTATAGACAGACAGATACATGCGCTTAAATGTTCAAATCTCTAAAAAAAAATGTAAGTGTATGTTATTTTGCCGAAGACAACACCGCAGGCACTGTTTTGCAACTTCCTGACCTCTTTTATTGACACAATCAAAAATTACCATCAAGTTGTCAAATAAGAAATATTATAACAAAAATATGCATCAAGTCTAGACAGTGCACAATTAAAAATTAAGAATATCGAACGTATCTAAATTGTCAATTCATCTATTAAAATAAAAAATAAGAGTTGTGAAAATTTAGGTTGACACCAAAGCAACACAAATGTTTGCCCATGGCAAATTCACTGAAACTGAAGTTGCCTTTGCGTTTGACCCATTATATGGCAATATATCACAATTAAGTTTAAATATTAGGCAGAATAAAACGGGAAGTTAAGTAAATTGCGTTACATTTATTTTTCAGTTAATCTTTTTTTCCCTCTTTTCTTTGTTTATGCCTTACAAAAATATTCCCATAACTAAAGTTATCAAAAAACGTGTGTATGTAGTAAATGAAGATAAATATTTACGCGAGGAAAGGAAGGGTACGAATGCAGATATATGCCTGTGTATATACATAGATAAATATATTATGGCTTTGAAATAGCTTGAATTGAGAAAGAGAGAATAGAAAGAAGGGGTGGGGGTAGGTAAAATACGTTGAACTGAAACATTAAATATTTTTCTTCGAAATGGTTTATTTGATTTGCTTTTGGAAACGTTAAGTTCACTTTTTCTACGCAGGGGTATGTTATCAGATCAATATGTACAGTAATGAAAGCTAGACTTTATGGAATAATATTTTTTTCTTAAATTAAATGATTTGAGAATGCTGACCTATCCATTTGCCTAACAATAATCATCTAGCCACCTTGAAGTATGGGAAATGCATTTAAACTATTTCTGAGTAGCTGACTTTTGAAAAGAAGTTTAGAATACATATTTTTATTTGTCTACTTCTTTTCCAAACATTAAATAGTAATCAGCCTTCTGTAATTTTCAAGTAAACAATCAGACAATACATGATAAAAACCGATTGGGTTGCTAGTATTTAGGTTGATTGATTAGGCATTTAAAGAAATAAAAATGACTATAATCATTATAGATAAGTGCTTTATTAGCAAGCCTGGAAAATAAATCTCACAAGAGTTACAGTATTAAGATATACATGTATTACCTAATTACCTTCAAATCGGCGACACGAATCAAAATTATATTTGAGAAGGCGATTGTTTAGAGTATGGAAGCTCGGTATATAATGCAGACCAAAATCTTTCCATGGCTCCGTTGGCTGCGTTAGGGCTTGAAGTCCGCGAATCCCTTATATATAGATGTATAACTTTTTCATTAAAGAAAAAGAGGCTTGCCGAATTATCCTGATCACACACACACACATTAGAGTACACGTACCGCGGCTTTGTTTGATCTCTAAGCATTTCCGCTGGGCGAGTGTTAAATTCTTACGCTAGGTTACCTGATCGGCCGGAGACTGGAATCTTGAATCGGCACAGGCGATAGATCGCACCACTTCACGCCGATGTGTTACAGTTTAGTCCTAAGATCAGAGGGAAGCCAGCTGGGTGAGCGGGGCATGTTCTAATCCGTCCCCGCGTTGACAGACAGCGAGAGGGACATTGTCCGCTAAGTTTGATTCGATCGGTTTGTAGCGATATCCAATCGGAATTGAGACAGAAGGTGTGATTACAATGCAGGCCGAATTATAACTTTCAGAGCACTAATAAAAGTTTTAGTTTCACCTAGGCAGATTGCTGAGCAATAGGGTTACTCCTAGAGAAGTCACTCGTAATTTGTCGGTAAAACTTAGAGGAAGATTCTAAGGAAAGACAAAGCTTCGAAAAGGGAGATTTCTAGGGGACAGAACTCCCGGTTTCGTTTGAGTCCCGAGTCACCAAGAGGTGGAGACGGAATTGAGACTAGCCGAACAGTCGAATTCCACAGACGTCTAGTCGGTGAAGAGAAGGAGGAGAGAGTGTGGAGGAGGTGTCGGAAAAGGAGTGTGGAGGAGAAAGTGGAGGAGGAGGAGGAGTATAGAGCAGACGAGGGGGAGGAAAAGGAGTTTGGAGAAAGTCGGGGAGGAAGAGGAGATGGAATTGGCTATTGAATTGTTATTAAATTGTTATTCATTGAATTTCACTCTTTTTGTATATTTAACGATCTAACCGTCGGTATTGGTGACTGGGGCTCAGAGCTTTACATCTATCACTACATTTAACTTCCAACAAAATCGAGCCTGGGTGGGATTTCTGAAATACTTTAAATGAAATATTGGGAGCACCCCACTACACCATAACAAATCCCCACAATAATACATAGCTAATACTTCTCTATGATTTTAGATTATATATAAAGATCATTATAACTGGAGGCAAATATGTTTACTTGAGTTTGAATTTAGGACACTGGTGTTCCTCATGGGAATTCCAAGTGTACCTGCTGCATTACATTTTCTTAAATGAAGTTTTAGTAAGAGGCCTGACCTTGTTTAAAACTTAAAATATTCTCCAAATAACCTTCAACTTAGTTCTGTTATTAATTTTTGGGTTCTTTTAACTATGGTAGAAGTAAATAGAATTTCTTTATTGCATATGATGTCTTAACATCAGTTTTTGAAGACCCAGTTTAGGGTGTGTTTCAGTTAATATTACAGAGGATTCATTTCTTTAAATTATTCACAGAAATTTCATGGTGCTCATTATTACTTCTTGAACTAAATCACTATTTTGGAATTGTACTGAATTCATTCGAAGACGTTTTGGATTATATTATAAAGAGACAGGAAGACTGTTGGCATTTTAGCGCATTGTAGACTACTGACGTAACATCAAGTTAAATATTGAAATTTGTTCGGATGACTGCTGGAATTCATTTAAAGAAGAGAAAGATAAATGCAATTGCAGAAAGAGAGTTGCGAGAGAGAGAGAGAGAGAGAGAGAGAGAGAGAGAGAGAGAGAGAGAGAGAGAGAGAGAGAGAGAGAGAGAGAGAGAGAGAGAGAGAGAGAGAGAGTGGGTGGGTGGGTGTGTGGGTGTGTGATTTGGATATTTATTGTAGCTTTAACAATTTTCAGTCATACTGCTACGATGTCTGCAGCATGGCAGTCTATAGAGATGTCTAGCATTGGGGCATCATGCCGCTGTCCCACCCAGTCACATTATCTTATCCACATTATCAGGCCAACCAGCCCCAACACTAACTTCTTAATGCTGAGCACCTAACGAGGAAGATGTTAGTACCATTTTATGTCTTTGGTATGACTTGGCCAAGGTTCGAACCAGCGACATCCCGCATCCAGGATGGACGCTCTAGCCACTAGGCCACTAGAGAGGTCGATAGGCAAATGGAAATAAAAAAGAAGAGATGGAAATACAGAGCGAAAAAGGGGAAATGCAATTTGCATTACAAATTAGAACTGAAAAGTGAAACGCAACCCCTCCCATTACATACAAACTCATGTTTTGATGCTATCATAAATAATAGGTTAATACCAATTTTTAGAGAAGAGGAGGTAAATCAGTATGGTTAAGAGAGCATTGGGATATATTTTTACAAAGTGTACTTATGGGCAAAGCTAATAAAATCTACACTTTGCGGTCGTTACTACAAAAGTGTTAATTATGATGTGGTTAAGGAATGTATCTTGAGGGGTTATGAGTTGGTACCTGACGTATATCAACAAAAGGTAGGAATATCAAAATGGAAACTGGACAGACCCATGTCGAATTTGCAAGAGGAAAAGAACAAATGCTGTATCAGTGGTACTTGGTCAAGAAAGGCTGATCAAGATTAATATAACCTCTGACAGATTATATTAGTTGAAAGGTTCAAATATTGTGTCCATAGTGACGACAAGAACTAGAGTGGCGAGTAAAAGGTTGAAACGCTAGAAAATGCTGCTTATACAGCTGATGATTATTCTTTGACTCAAAAGTTTCTTTTGTCTTTAAATTTTCCTCTCAGCAGTTTTTCTGGTAAAAATCATCTCATTGTCGTATCAGTACTCGCAAGTCTGAGTCTAGCACGTTTTAGATATTACAATTATGACAAGACTGATAAGGAATCTTTATCTCGACCTATGTGCACTTATTACAACGAGAAAGTGTATGTTATTTCTGATTGCTACAGTTTGAAAAATAAGCAACATAATAAAGACAGACTTTCCAAATGCTCTTATTTTAAGAGGTCAACGTCACAGTCATGTATGGAAAGTAATAAGTTTGTTGGATCAAACAAATCAGTCTGATTTTATTATTGAGAATTATACGCCATTCATGTTGAAAGGTTCTATATGACCTGTGGGCAATTCTACCAAGCCCAAACCCATTAAAATATTAAGGTACACAGGAGCTTCTCCGAGTCTCTTATTATCAGGTACATTGCTTGTATCGGAGACAAAAACTAGTCAGAATGTTCTTATTCAGGATGTAAAGTCCGGCTTTTTTTTTTCCAGTGTAGTGAACTCAGGACCGATGATCCACCTATTGAGTTGCTATGGCCACCTACCTAATAATGTCTGAAACCAAAGTATTAAATATAAATAACAGTAGGAAGTTGAGAAGAAAAAGAAAAAGATTAAATGATTAAATTGCATTATAATTTAATAAGCCATCCAGATAAGCATGTATGAATATGACACATATTTAACTGCATACAGTTAATGATTATAATCATCATCTCCAAAAAAATGTTTAATATAAAAGATGAAACCCAAAGAAATTAATTTCAGTCAATTTGTATGTCATTATTGAATAAATACAAGAAGCTGGCCACAGCCTGCATGTTGAGTCCACTCATGAACAATAGTCAAAATGTTGATTACAATGGTATTAAAGTGAAAGAAAGTAAAAAACTGCAACATTGAGGGTAATCTATGGGGTTGACAGATAAACGATATTACATTAAATGCCATCTAAGGTGGAGGAGTCTTGACAAAATATGCCATCACAGGAAGACATATGCAATACTACTGCATTGTTACATGAAAACATCATCTTAGTTATCTTTACTGTCTGCATGAACAATCTCTATTATAATCAGACAAGGTAGTTCCTTTCAAACCTGATGAAACGTCAAACTGTCAGTTTGTTTTTGGAAGGAACATTAAGCAAGACACTTCCTTTGTAAAGTGTAAATGTATTGGTTAATTCAAATAATTTCATCTTTACTTGTTCAGAGAAAGAAGCAAACAAAATTTAAGTTATCTGTGCTATTATTCCAATTAGATATTTTCCCTGAAGTCCAAAAAGACTTATAAAAATGAGAAGTGGGCAGAGGGCCTTTGAGCACACTAAAACACATGCCAAAATACAAGTCAAGAATATAGATGCGACATAATCTCGTTGATTGACATTTTAAACGTCTGACAAACAGAACAGATGCATAAACAGATTAATCTGAAAGATGTGTAATAAGTTTCGCCTTCAAAATATTCAGACAAACTTACGTTTGAGCAATAAAATTGTACTCGACTTGCATTTAAGGTATGCAATGTACCATTCCAAAACTGCTATATATATGTTACCAAGGTATACATGTCTCTACTATGGGTAAAGGAATTAAAATGCAAACGTCTTTAAAACTAACATGAAAAATATGTACAGAAAGAGCACAATGTAAAAAGAAGCAAAACTTAAACTGCATGTTAAAAAAACTGTACTGCATAATTATACTGAAGTACTCTTGACTTCAGAGACAACACTCTATCTTCTGATGGAAATATTCAAATTTACATTTTTGAAACATGGTAATACTTTCAATATTTTTTACTGAATGTCAAATATATAAGAACTACTTCACTGACAGGAAAAATATTTGCTTAACAAAAATATGAAAATGTATAAATAACGAAACTATAAATCTGAACACAAATTTAAACTTTCTTGGCCTGAATGCAATTTAATCGAATTACTAAAAAGAAATCTACGAACACACTGTAATCACACCTAGAAAAGCTACCCTATTTGTCACCCTAAATGACACTGTCAAGTTTAAGTCGAATTTACGCATTTTGTACAGTTTCCATCCTTCATCTATATAAAAGTAGACGCTGAGTATAAGACAAGAAAAGAGCAATACCTTGTATTTTTACTACTGTTTGTTCCACATAGCATCGTGAATTTTCCATAAATTCGCAGATCAGCACCATAATGTAGCTAAATGTTCCTAATTTGTTTCACACAAAATATTTAAAACAAATTAGCTACTTTTAGCTACAGATGACCTGAAAAGTTAATAATTTACAGATAGGTTAAAATTCGCAGTACTGTGTGAAATGAATTTTAGCAACTTCTATTTTCAGGAATATTAATAGTATGTATTTCAGATTACAGGGAAATTGCATCACTGATGCTAAAATGTCTTTCCCAGAGTTCTGTTTTGATGAGAGAGGCATGTGCATTCCATTGCATTTCATGTTAATTTGTACATTACAGCCCTGTTTATCTGCAGCTTTTATGAAAGAGAAAACAGTAATAAAGTAAACAGTAAATGTAAACTAATAAAATACATGCCATAATCCTTCAGTTTTAAATTTAAATATTCACAATATTTATATCCATATAGGTTCCGTTTAGGTCAAATCCCAAAAATGACCTCTGAATCATACTGTGTAATTTTCTTTGTATGCACAATGACATTTCTTTTCCCAACAAATAAGAGTAAGTTCGTGTACACTTCCCAAAGTCATATGGCATACGGTTTTCATCTTTGCTCATGCTAGTTGTTAGTCTGAATGACATTTCTGTCGTTGAGTATAAAATGTGTCACTGGTTGAGAAACTTGCACAAGGAAGCACCTGGCATTACATGATACTGTATTCATAATACCCTATGCGTAGTCTCATTTCCTGATTTGATCTGGTCTGCCGAACATTGACCTCAAACAGGTTTTAACTGGAATGACTTGACTCAAGCATTAGTGTATTTAATGAGCATGTAAATAACACTGCAAATCTGTTTTGTTCTTGAGACAATGGATATCATAATTGAAACTAGAAGGAATTGTTGACACAGTGGTATCAATTGATAGTGGAATGCAGCATTGCCTTTGTACAGCAATATGATCACTATTGTCAACTAATTTAACAATACAGATTAAAATTGTCCTGAAACCTCTCTCCCATATCTGGGCATATTTAATTTGATCACGAGGTGCAAGAAGAAAAATGCGACGAAATACCTGTCTTTGTCATTGTTATGCATTTTCTAATACACATATATGTAATAAAATTAAAACAACATATTGTACTAGTACATAATGTTTTAGCGCAATTACATCTGATGCACATGAATTTAATATAGAAAATCATGTAGACAATTTAAGATCCTTCTCATTGTCGGGTGCTAATTTATTTAGTACGCAATCTCTTTCCAAAACGATAATTATTTTACACATTATTTTCCATACTTTTGGAGAAAAATGTTTTTTTTACATAACAAAAAATTACACGATGAACGATAACACAATCTGAATGATATAATCCACATACATGTTGATTTGGAATATACGATGAATATACGATGAAGCCCAGACTTGCTAATCCAAAAGTATCAACTTATAGGCCAGCAAATAATTATCATCTGTTTTAATTTTGCAGGTAAAATTTTTGTTTAGCTTTAACATAGCTTTAGATTTTGAACTTGTAATAGACTTTAATCTGGCTCCATGGACATTTTGTCATAATAGGTTCCTTCTTCTTTGCCTTTTCACATGCTGCTTCCCATGGTAGTGAAGCAGTTCTTATAAACTGTCCCAGTTATCTTTCTACAGCTGCCTTCTTCGCCTTAGACCATGGTACGCTAGTCATTTCATCTTATTTGCTTTCACACTTAACTTGCAGTTTTTACCTAAAAAAAATATCCCTTTTACTTTCAGATCTTACATTCCCTAAAACTTAATACCATTTTAAACAGGAATTGTTCAACTGTTTACCATGTAAGGCCTCTTCCATTAAGACATACAATGGACCCAGGGAAGGCACGTTTAAAGTGGTTACTCACCCAAAGATGCAATTTAAAATTTTCTTATCATTTCAATATGAACTCTGTGAAATACAAGTACGCTGGCATATAGTTTAAAAAAAAAAAACTGCCTTCCCTGGGTACCATGCATGTTTAAATGTAACAGCCCTAAGCAATGTAAAGAAACCAATACTGACAATAGGAAACATTAAAATTAGGATCTTGAGTTCACACTGACAAATATATTATTGTAACATACTAATAAACTGCTTTAACAGCAACAGCTACCAATGAATATCATCTTCAAGCATAGTAAATATTACGTAAAATTTTTAACCTCAGCATTACAGCCATATAGTACAGGAATTGTAGCCAGTAAAAGAAAGTAAACAAGTTTAAGTGTTAACATCTATAGTAACACATCAAATCAAAAAAAGGAATAATGTGCCATTAACTAAATATGATTTAGATATACTGGAACAATTAGATGTGACATAAAATGAACTCAGTTTAATATAGTGGGATAATGTTATTACCAATTTTTTAAACCATCTTAAAAGTGCACACATTAGCATTAACGGTGTTTTCTTTATTTTCATGTGAAAAACTTGTGATTTGTAAAACAAATATATTTCTGCTGGTGCTCTAATGCTCTGAAATATAATTAGTTTGATACATCAAAAGGTCCAAGCAATCTAGTATGATACATTTAGATAACATGTTATAATTATGTAATTTCAAGTTAAAGATTTTACTAAGTGGATATCCATAATACATGCGCTCGTTTTCCAATACAGATCATCATGGGATCTTGAAAGTGGTTGTCTGTGGTAACCATCAAGAAAGGAATTCACAGCCTTAGTGGTTTTTCTGATCACATCTGGGTTTTGGGTTATTTGTTTTGCACATCAATTTATTTCAAGTGTTAAACATCTGGGGCATCAAGTTTAATAAATTACCTACATAAATTCTGCTGTTATGTACATTTAATTTGCATTGTTGGTTAGTTATTTTTTTAAATTTTGTATTTCATTACATGCTATTGTAATGTAACATTGTATGTTGGACTTGACCTTGTCCAAAACTGAGTTCATCTTCTGCTTGACCTGAATTGACATTTTTTAATTTTTTTTTTGTAAACAAATAATACATAGCTAAAATATTCTCTATGTGTATGGGCTTAATATCATGATCATTATTAACAGAAGTAAATATGTTTATTTGGGTCCGGGTTTAGGTTTTGAAATTCCCTTAGTGTAATTCACATAGTTCAGATTATGCTTTCTAATAAAAACTAACATTTTTATTTTGTAAACATCAGGGTCATTCTGGAACGTTATTGTACATTAGGTATTAGGTCTTTTTCACAAAATGCTAAAAGTGACCTGAGGTCAAGTAGAGAAATATGTAATCTTGCAACTGAGAGGATTTTGCAGTCATGCTTTAAGATTTAGCACTTTCAAGTTGAGTTATAAGTTCTGTTTATTATTTTATATCGGGCTGGAATCTCTTACTTCAAATTAATGAATGCAAGTGATTATTTACCCTGGAAATACAAATGTGCTCTGATAAAATTCTTGGATCGAGACATTCACTGGAATTTATAGTGAATTAAAAAAAATGGAATGATATTACTGTGATTCAACAAAAGACTTGAAACGTCAACACTCTACACGCTACTAAAGACACATCTACACCCTCAGCTTTGGATTTAATTCATTCAGGGCTTTAAATTATTAGGACTTGTGTCTGTAATTCTAGGATTATCTGGGATTTAATGCATAGTACCATAAACCCTTTTAATTACATTTTCACATTGTATTCTAATGAAATAAATTATTTGTTGAATATTACAAAGCTTATTGCTTTTCACTCTTTTCTGTTACTTACCTTAAAAGCATGGACTTGTAACACATCTCTTTCTTCTTCTTCTTTATCTGAACCATCATCGTGATGGTTTTCAATAGCATCTGTAAGAATAAATCTTCAAATATATTTTCTATTCAATAACATATAAGAACTGGATACTTGCCAATTGTTTTCACTATCACAAATGCAATAACAAGGTAACAAGACCTGCTATGTGTCTTATATCTTGCTATGATCTGACCTATCAGATATGTGAAAATGGTGAATCATAATGTATATTTGCATATAGTTTCATCATCATATTTGTTGAAGCTAAGAAAACTATATATCAGATATATAAAACACATTAGACAGAAAATGTTTCGCTGTACATGACACTCTGTCTAGCTATGATACATATCGGAGTTAAATATCAGCAAATAGACATATTAACAGACCAAACAACACTTTAGAATAATCAGACAGACTTTGGATACCACAATGACAACATCATTCTTCCAGCTATTTTTAATAATAATGAGAAATACTGGATTGCAATGGGAACAAAAACTGAATGAGCAATATGCAAAATGAGGTCATCAAAATAAAAAGTAATCATATTTAAACAAATTAACTGGAATTCTAACAAGCTGAATGACATTATACACCTTAACTTTATGCCTTACATGATTTCATTATTTCAAGAACGATTTATCAAGCGCAGTGTTGAGATCTTCCAAGGAGTCAGGATGATCAGTCTTTGGTTGTATCAACAACCCATTCACGTTTTGACTATGCAACAGAAGTTAGAAGCATTATAAGAAGCTGCTACTAGGTTACCAGTCAGTCATACCACGTAGGGCATCACCCCTGATATATACTGGAGGAGGGTCCATGCACTGCCTGAACAATCACTGATCTATAGCATAACCTATCGGCAGTCAACAACAAGGACACGTTTTCAAGAATATATCATACCAGACAGCCCATATTGATAAAACTGCTTTGATTTGATTCTAATTGTGTTAATCATCCAAATTGACTCTGCTGCCTTTCTCCTTACAGAAGTATATACAGATAAAATCAAGCAGTTTTGATTTTCAAAATGTGTTGACCATTTCAGCAGATAGATGAGTTATGGAAGAAGAGATATGCCCAATATGTTTGAACTAAGTGTACATTTTCCATTAATAAAATGACAAATAAATTTTGGTGGTCAAAACTTTAAAAACAAACTAAACTACTTGATTCTGTCTGGAAATGGGGCCCTGAGTGGTCTAAAGTGCTCACCGTTACGGATCACTGCCATCTCATCTCTGCCTGCGTGGGTTTGAGTCTCGGGTTCGACCAATGTGGGTATGAGAAAAAGCTTGCCAGTAGCTTCTCATGGGTCGGTGATTCTTTCTAGGGTTTTCCCGGGTTCTTCCTACACCAATGATACTGGCCGCCATGTATAGTCTATCTTGTGCTGATAAATGGCATTAAACCCTATAACAACAACAACAACTGTCTGGATATATGTCCACGAGGAAAAAGGCGTCATGTTAACTACAGTATGACCAAGGCAATTAAACAATGGAAAATGTATGCAGCAGAAATTGTTTAGGAAATGTGTGTGTGGGGGTGGGTGGGTGTATGCTTTGAATTTTTAATGTAGTTTTAAACCTTTTTAGTCACATCACTATGATGTCTGCAGAGAGAAAGTTTATAGCAATGCTTAGCACTGGGTCATCATGCCACATACATGTAGCATCTTGTCCCACCCAGTCACACAGCACTGGCCTTAGCAAACGTGCGGCCCGATTTGGATCATTTTGTCGGGCCCCCCTGTGAACAAGGCATTTGAAAATAAACTTTCAAACAAGTTTTATATGATATTGAACTTAAAAACTTTTTATATTATATTGAATTTAAAATCGGTCCAACCAGCCTAAGACCGGCCCTGCAATCACATTATCCTGATACCAGGCCAACAAGTGCTAGCACTAACCTCTTAATTCTGAGTGCTAAGCAAGGCAGCTACTAGTACCATTATTAAAAGTCTTTGGTATGACTCGGCCGGGGTTCGAACCCACGACCTCCAGCATTCAAGGCAGATGCTCTAAACAATAGGCCACTGGCAAGGTTTGTTCAGGAAGTAAGACAATGACCACCATTAATCCCACTGTACATATCAGGGGCGACATCGTACATAGTAAGACTAGGGTACCAGTGTTATGTTGCTCAGTTAGCAACATTAATATTATAGTAGTCCATCATTCAAGCATTAATTTCTAATTTCTAAACCAGTAACACAGCCATTGCCTCTAAATTTTAATTCTTTTCTGACCACTTAACGGGGCCTTCATGAACATTCATGAGCATCATTTAAGATTCAAATAAAGCTAGTCATAATAATACATTAAATACTGCATAAGTAATAAAAACTATGCACTATTCATTTAATTCTGCAGAAAATATGGATGAGGAATCTCAAGGAATAAACAATAATGTTGTTTTCACATGGTGTGCCCTCCTTGCACACAGAGGCAGTGTTCTCAGTAGCTTTCCAAACTAAAGAGTCATTTGCCAGTTAATTCCAAATTCTCCAGGGCATTTTATAATATGTGTCTTCTCAAAGGCTGTAATTTAAATCATTCCTAACACTATGCTGTATATGTTTCGATATTGCAGCTATATTAATGTACTTTATACATGAAAATTCATGGTCTGAAAAACAGCAGATACTATAACAGTATCATCCTACTCCATTTTGATGATGCACCGTTTTGACCCCATGTCATTAACTCTCAGTTCTCAAGAAAACGAATCTCTCAATGACAAAAGCAATTACTTGCCATAAAAATTCATTTCACTAATTATCCTGTTTTTAATCAGTAAAGTTCTCATCAAAGTCCTTAGTAACTATTTTGATGAGACAAACCAATCTCTGCCTTAAACAGTCAGCTACTAAACATGTGATGGCAATGTGACAGACAGTGGACACCTACATCAGTAACAGTTTAGAACACTGTAATGAATTCTCAAGTTCCATGCGGAGCTGTTGTAACTTATTCTTTTTCAGGTGGTTCTTTAATACTGTAATATGTGCATATTTACAAGAAACAAATACTTTTATGATACATTGCATAGTTGTATTGGCATCCTTTACATATGTTTTAGGGGCCCAGGGTGGCTGAGTGGTCTAAAGTGCTCACCATTCCGGATCACTGCTGTCTCACCTCCGTCCGCGTGGGTTCGAGTCTCAGGCTCTGCTAATGTGGATACAAGAGAAAGCTTGGCAGGAGCTTCTTTTGGGTCGGTGGTTCTTCCCGGAGTTTTCCAGGGTTCTTCCTCCACCAGTTATACTGGCCGCCATGCATAGCCTATCTTTTGCTGAAAAATGGGGTTAAACCCTACAACAACAACAACAACAACAACAACAACAACAACAACATTTGTTATATATCAAAACACTATGATCTTGGATGATGATGAAAGCAATTTTACTTTAAAAACAACTTTTCAATAATCCTTTAACAGAATCTTGATATTTACCTTAATCTGACCTATATAATTTAGTTCTTTTGTAGATAAAGGTAAGAATGATAATAAATTAAAATGAAAATCTTCTCCTGTAACTTTGTCTTTGTCTACAATTATCTGCACTTTCAGAGAAATGAGTTATGATGTATGCATATGCACACTGGTCACTAATTTTTTAAAAACGGGTCATAAGCTAAATCTGATAAGCTATATTTTTACTAACAAGCAAGCGATTTTATTATAATACCATAATTGTCCCCAATTTTTTAAAATGTTGCTTTCGAGACAAAATCTCTCTCCCAATCAAAATCATGATAAATACAAGAAAACCTCTAGGAATGCTAAAGTGAGGTCTTTTGTCGCATATTCCCTGTAAGTTTTCTTTGTTCTAATGTTGTTACTCTAAAACACTGTTTTATACTGGAGCATATATTACAATGGTGGCACAGGGAGTAGTAGACTTGTGTGAAGGTGCGAAGTGCGACAAATCTTAACTCAGGTAGTTTGGGAACCATATATTTTTGGATGACGTCACCAATATTTGCATGTGGGAACCATATATTTATGGTACGGGACAGTGTCGTCTTCTGCTGTCCAGTCTAGGCCAACTATTAACCGTGTGCTAATAATTAGCAGGGAAATAACACTTGTATAAGTCCATAGCTCTGTATCAATGTAACAAAACATCAGTGAAACAAATATTACAACAGACTTATTTGCCCAAAAAAGCTGTTGTCAACACTGCATGTTGATGTAAGCAATATGGTGGCTGTTAATTATAGTTGAAGTCTCGCAGCTGACTCATAGCCAGTTGCTGCTGACATTCGTATATATGTATGGAATAGTCCTAATAGAATAAAGTTCGTTAGGGATTTGTGTGAAGTGTAGAGGTATAAATAGCAATATGCAGAGTTTTCCAAACTTGAGAATTAATTTTCAGCAGGAATATATGTGTGTATGTGAAAGTGCTCTGACATATCACGTGTTGACATGGCCATCCCATTCCATCCCATTCAGTAACAACATTAAGTTCCCCTAAATCGAGCTTAAACTATAGTCTGAATATACCTTTCCTTTTAGTTGTACTCACCCCCTTCCAATTTAAAAAACACAAGCACAAATGAGATCAAAGATGCTCAGAACTTAATCAGTT
>JAECUM010021947.1:0-25000 GCA_016617855.1 Megalonaias nervosa | reverse complement strand
CTGGGTAATCAGGAAATTGGTCCGGGTGGGTTTTTTACAATGCCCATGACCTCCATTCGTAAGAGCGCATGTCCTTATTAGATCAAGTGATGCGTACTGGAGCAATTAACACTACTCAATCTTGAATCTTATAGATGAAGCAACTTTCGTATTCTACATGGCGCATCCTTAAAGTGCAGACTACGGTCGTGGGGCATTAGTAGTAAAAATGTTATTAACTAAATGACCCTTACAAAGACAAGTATTATACATGCATGCATAGAAATATGTGGTCCTTTTATATGTGATGCCTCTAGTAGAAAAGCAATCATTACATCGTTTATATACCTGTCTCTAATATACGAGTTTCAAAAAGGTCATTTTTTTTGTTATCTGTGCTTTTTCCAGGTTATGTGCAACATAGTTTAAGCCACCATAACAAAGTTTTCAAATTCATCATATATTTTTGTATATATGAGCTGGTTCATGGGAAAACCGGTTTTATAAAGTAAGATTTCGATATTTACTTTGCTAGATTTTCTGATAGAGTAATGTTTTTAAACCATAATACAAAATATTTGTAGCATCATAGTGTGTCAGTTTTACTTATCCCCGGGCTTGAGGGGGAATGCATACCTTCTTCACACTGTAGCGACATGACATTAAGGCACCATTGCACAAATTGTAACGTAATGTTTGAATTAAAAGCATATATGAAGCTATCTGCAATTTATCATTAAAAGTTATTTCATGGCGTGAAATAATGCTTAGTTATTAAATAATGAAATTGTTAGTTGCCTGGGTCCAATATTTATGATGCATCTGTTTGTATCCACACGGATATATTTTAGATGTGTTATACATAGAATATTGGAAATTTTGACATATTCTTCGATTCAACGAATTTGTATTCAAAATTAACATAATCAAATTATGACAAAAATTGTATGGCGTAGGCAATGTTATATTTCATTATTATAACATAGTCTAACAAAAAGTATGTTACAGAATAGCATCAAGTTCCTGACTCATCTGAGGGCCATTGACATGTGATGTCCTGATAGAACAAAGTTTGTGTTTAATTCTGAATCCAAAAGATAGCCAGTGTAGGGTACACATTAGGGTGGAGGTGCGCTCTGATAGTGGTACTCTAAGGAGGATCGGAGCAGCTGTGGTTTGAACTTTTTGAAGTTTCTGCAGTAGATATTACGACAAACCAGACAGAATTGAGTTACAATAGTCCAGTCTTGAAAGTACTAAGGAACACACAAGTGTTTTAATGGCATCAACTGAAAGGTACTTGCAAATGGAGCTGATGCGTCTCAGCTCAAGATATGCACCTTGCATATGTTCATGACAAGTTGGTGCAATGAGAGAGTACTGTCGAAAGTAACACCTAGGTTTCGTACTGACTGTGTGAATGTAATGTTGGTGATGCTGATATTTATTGTTTGAGGTAAAGGATGTGAAGGAGAAAGTCTTTGTGCTATAATCAGGATGGCTTCAGTTTTGTCATCATTCGTCTGCAGCTTGTTACATGTCATCCATGATCTCACATCGGATATGCACCTCTTTACACTTTGGATGGTAGCCTCAACTTCAGTTGGGTGGCTAGATTTGTATATTTGGGTGTCATCAGCGTACAATTGGTGATACACTGGATGATGATCTATGACACTTGAGAGTGACTGAGTGTATATAATGAAGAGAACAGGTCCAAGAACAGACACCTGTGGAACATCACAACATAGATCAATTGGGCTGGAGTGTTTTCCATTTGCGGACCCAATTCGTGTCCTGTTGACCAAGTAGGACTTGAACGATAGTAAGGCTGTATCTTGAATGCCAAATACATGTCGGAGACGGTGAAGTAATATGTTATGGTCTATTGTGTCAAATGGTGCAGACAAGTCAAGGAGGGTGACGACTGTGATCTTTTCGCTTTCCAAAGCAGAGAGACGGTCATTAACTACTTTCAGAAGAGTAGTTTCAGTACTGTGGCAAGGGCGATATCCAGAGCATAGCCGTTGATGATGGTCCAGATACCGGATGTTCCATTTGTTGCTAAGCGTAAATAAAATAATACTGGAGAAAATGCGATGCTGCCTGATGGACTGAATTTTATCAACATGTGAAAACCTGAAATAAATATAAGTATCCCTATGACAAAAAAACACTTTTTTAAAAGAGCAAGAAGGATTGGATGAACGATCCAATGTATTATCACAAACTACAGTCAACTCATCAGTATTTAATTTCTGGATCACCACTATCGCATTTCATTTTGCTCCATCCAAAAATACTAAAATAAATCAATTTGAGCACAATGAATGAAACAAACTCAACGTGAGATAGGAGCGTTTATGAACAATATTAATACCGTATCTAATTAAAGCTTCATAACGTGATTGCACTTAATTCATTTAATACACAGCTGTGTGTTTCACATGTGAGAAATAAGCATGCGGTTGTAAATGTTGTATTTCCAGCTTGAATTTGGAATTACCGGATACCGTCTTTTGTTGACTGGAAGAGGCTAGTAGTAGAATAGAGTGAGAGAAGGAAATATACTAAAACGTCGACCAATCACCAACAATGTTTTGGAAAGGATCGGAAGCACTAAATGATGGTGTCATGCCATAGAATCTGAGTTCGATCTGTCATTCAATCATATGATGTAATTTGTATTATAGCAACTGCAAGGCTGAATGAAATTCACATTATTTTGTAACCCAATGTCTCAGAGAAAGTGATTTATTTGCACGTCATTTGTGTTTAGGTGATTGATAAAACTGTTTTGTTTTACATGGGATAGCTCGTGTTATTCTATTTCTTATCTCTGCTCAGTTATCTGTTATTATGGCCCTTAATTGCATAATTTATGTTATGAATCGCTCGATCAAGGAAATAACACCATGGTCAACCATCCTAGATAACGATAACCAGCAACATGTAAGGTGGGGGAAGATATCTCACATGATCAATCCCCTTCAACATTCCACCACATACGAGTTTTTGATACAATATGTGTTGTGATTATAAATATAGCAATACAATTAACCAACTGTGTCATCGGTTCATAGGTAGATTTGGTGCGAAGCCTAAGTAAATACTCTCCATATTTGCCCGCTCAGTAATTTCCTGCTATGTTTTATCCACCGTAAATCAAGAAATCTCAAAAATACGATCGTTGTGCAAAGAACACAATTATTAACGTTGGCGTCCTAATCAGTTCCCGAAATAGGGTTGATATCAAGTTCAAAACTGAAGCAGAATACGAATGAAATGCTCACTCTACTTCCACATTGGGTAGATCTTAATTCAAGTTGTGGAATCTTCTAGCGCCACAATACCTGTTTGCATTTTCGGTAAATGATACGTGTGCACCAAAAAAGAAACACCAGGGTGTAGTGACGGGTGAGTTTAATAACACGTCTGGGAAAGTGGGCTTAATCACTTCTCTTCGATGATTAATTCAAAATAAACTATATTGTCTAGGTGAGTTTTAGAATCATGAACAAAAATCACCGTAGTAGTGTTATATTTGTTAGAACACGTGCTGATGAATAAAATCATTGAAAGGTTATGAATGAAATTATACAATTGACAAATGTAATATGTCTCAGATAACGCGGGGCAAGGTTCAGACTGTTTTGGGGTTTGGTGTGTGTGTCTCAGCAACAAAATCAGATTATTGACTGTGACGAAATTTTAATATTGCCTTGTCCAGAAATATACCATTATATAGGGTCCTAGATTACACGATGTTAGAATTCCAGCCAGAACTTTTTTCTGTTTTTTTGTCACAAGTCTGACAGGCTAACAATTTTATAAATTGGTTCTCCTCTCCATGGACCGCCTCTTACACAGACAGGATGGAGCATCCGGTAGTGCTTTGTCAAAGAACGGTCAGCATACCGTCATGCTCATAAAATAAACACCCTATATGCTTAATCCACACAGAAAATACCATTTCAACTACCAATAACTCACTAAACAAGTTGAAAATAGGAGTATGAAACTTCCGGTTCTTGCTTATTTGTTCCCCTTTGGAGTCATTGACACTCTCCCTTCCTCTACCCCCATGACAAAGTTATACTCCCACGCAATCGATACGTGTTTTATCAATGTTAATTTTAAATACACACGTGCCGCGAGTGAGCCCGCCAAGGGGGTAGAGTCTCAAACGGATGCCAGCGACTGCAAAGGGTTTCCATAAAAGGCCAAACTCCAGCCTTTCATACTATGCTGAGTAATAAAACATGAATACTCTGATGTGATGGTAAAAACTGAATCCTGCAGAGTGTATATTTATTCAGGTAAGCCTATGATAGCGAGCAATACACGAGCACACTCACTGAATGAATCTACTGCATATGCACAGGATTGTATTACTATTTTAACAAACAAGCTTTGTATTGATTTTTCTCCACAGCTATGTTTTTTTCTGACAAATGGAAAGACATATTAGTTGAGTTTACGAATTGTTTCTGTTAAATAAATACCAGCATCGGTTTATATAAAAACGTTCAGTGGTAGCAGGTTAATTAAATATATCCTTATGGGTCATAAATATAAGAATGGCATCCGAACTCACCGGTCTTCTGAGTATATACGAAATGTATTACACCGACGCAGAAGAGAACAGAGGCAAACGTGTTAAACAATTTTATGAGGCAAACACGATGGAGGAAATTTACAAACACTCAAGGAAATTTGATGCTATTGCATATAAGCGCATAAACTCTGGTCGTATTTAAGTTGGTGTAGTACTCACTGATAGGTAATTCCAGCTCAGTGACGGGTCATTCGAGCTCATTTGGGCTGATGGTGGACTTCGATTTATCTTATCCGTGTTTTTGAAGACGATTTTATGCGTGCAAACTCCAAAATGAACACGCCTTTGTTTGTGAAACATCCTGACTAAAATCTTGAGATACCATAAAGTCGACTAATAGACTATTCGGGGCTGGCCATCTACCTCATTTTGGCATTAGTGAACCGCTTGATTCGGAGGAGGAGATTAAAGAGCGGCAAAAGGGCAACTAAGGCTCCGTTGATTAGAAAACATGGAAAAAGCTATGCATATGTTTCCACCAATTAGATAACAACGCGCGCGTGTGTGTATATTAAGCTCTATGGCATTGGGATGCAATAATACAAAAAACTGCCTGCCTTGGGAGATATGAAATCTGTGGTAGAATATGTCATTATGAATACTGTAAAGCACACACGAACTATTATGTGATGGTCACGACTTTGCCTTAAATGTGGCATTGGAGTCAAATCACGTAATGGATTTGGTCCGCCATTAGGATCTATTCGTGATTATTACGAAACACCATGAGATAAATCGAAGACACAAACGCTTGTGGATGTACAAGAACAGACAATAAGCAAAACATCAGCAGCAGCAACAAGAACAACAACAAAACAATAAAACATAAATAAATGAAATAAGAACCAGGATTGAAGTGATTGCAGTTTCTGAACCTGTTAAAAAATATTTTTTTTTAAAATATTAAAAACATAAACAAGCCTTCGACAGACGCTTCAACCTCTGTTTCGTATAACGTGCTAACTATGCCACAGCTAAAGCAGATCGCACAACGGTATGGAATATACATACCAAATCGTAGAAGAAAGGCCGACATACTTGAATTACTGAGGCCCATGTGTGTCCTGAACCCATCACTGGTTGACACTGCAACAACGTCAAGCACAACAACAACAATCAACAATAACAAACCAACGGTCTAGCAACGAAAAAAATTTGTGCACGTGAGCATAATATCCGAATACCCCAAAGTGCATAAAAAGCTGACATCCTTGCAGTATTAGACGAGTATGGACAAAAACCGTAGGCGTCGGTCGTCTCGACTATGCTATCGTTATTGAAGCAGCTGAATATATTAGTGGAAAAATATTGCAATCACAATAACCAGAAATTCAACTTTCAGAAACGTAGTAGCGAGTTGAAAAACCACTTGGTCATTACTTACTCACCATGCAAAGACGTGCGACATCTATTGGCAAATATGAATCCTGGATTCGTAATCGTGTTGCAAACCTTTGGCCAATCTGGATTTAAAGCATACATTGTTCTTAGCGCACATCTGATTATGCAGCTTAGTCCTTACAAGGATGGATTTCAAACTACTGCGTCACGGATTCAGTTTTGTTCGAGTGATCCTCAACCGCAAAGACAGCAGCGCCATTAACGATGAAATTGACAATCGCTAACTAGCTAAGGCTTTGGTGAAACAGCAGACTTAATTATGACACACGATAGCATTCCTGAGTTTTCTGTAGCCGCTCACGGCTGGACTTGCGAAAATAACTTCTACTGATAAAAAGCAAAGTCCTTGTTCCAATGTTTGTGATCATTGCCATATCACTGATGCGTACAGAGGTTTCGCACACAACGTTTGTAACTATCGATTGATATGTACCCTAACAAAACAAAAATTGCCGCTGCGCTTCATAAATAGAGCGGGTAAGATGCTCAATTAAAATGCAAGCATACCGACAGCGTCAGTCTCACCGATAAGCGTGATCTCAACCAACCTGGAAAATGCACGACGTTTCGGTTGGGTCATTTGCAGTCTATCGATTCGATACAGTTGTTGCATTTATCTTTCGACAACTTAGGAAACAATCTGACAGCGAATAATTTAAAATCACTCGTCGGCACTGTCCAAACAATACGGATTTGATGACAAAAGGGTTTTGTATCTCTAGGAGTGCACGAATAACTGAGACAAGATTGCTGAAATTCAGTTGCCACCGATTGAAACTGTTTTATTCATAATTGGCACGTGAACGTATTTCTGACAACGACTACTAACATTTAAAGAAAGTTTTGTCTGCCTTCTAATTCAAAATCCTCGGTGACTAAACGATCTGTATCTACGCACTGATGCGTTGTTGCTCACTGAAATGGTTGAGACATTTTGTGATACTGATATGAAGGTGTACAAGATCGATCCCGCGCAGTACTTTTCGTCCCCTGGTATAGTTTGGGATGCAATGTTATTTAGCTACACAATTAAGCTGGAATTACTCACTAACATTGATTAGCATATGTTTATAGAGCGATCACTTCGTGGTGGGATTTGTATGGTGAGTTACAGATGCGCTCGTGCCAACAACCCAAACGTTGAAGGGAATAACCCCGCTGACCCCAACATTTATATCATGTATCTTAGTTACTATAATCTGTCATGGCGGGCAATGATGCAACCACTTCTGGTTAATAGATTTCGATGGATTGATACTGCGGGCATTGGTCTACCAAAACACGTGCGCGACCACATCATCCATGCTTTCCACGGATATTATTTGAAGTTGAGTCTGAATATCCAGAGCAATTCCATAACGTACAAGCTATTATACATTGGAGCCAGTAGCAGTGTTGGTGCATGGTACGTGATTGTCCGCGTGTTGGTGAGCGATCGTTAATGAGTCCGGATGCAAATACACGAAATGTTAGCACGGACCAAACACAATAATATATTCAACGTGTGAAATCTGCAGTCATACTTGCGATCGGGTATGTCCCTGTGGCCAAGACCCATAGAGAGCTTGAATTTTTTCAGCAAGCTTGGATGACTCCCCGTTTTCAGCTGAATACGGACCTAAGCACAGAGGCCAACAATGATACTGAAAAGGTCTTTTACATGTACTCATGTACAGTGTCGTATTTGAAAAAACCATGGAGAATCTGTGCAAACGGGTTCGAGTTTATCTTGTCCGTGATAATGAACGAAACAAACGTCGAAGGCTCATTGCTGGCCCTGCCATGTAAAGGACAAAAATCTTTGACGATGGACTTAATGCAGTTCACGAAGGCTCAGGTAAACTAATCGAAGGCTATGTGGAACTGCGACCTAAGCTGTACTCCATTGTGGTCGGACATTGGAACAAGAATATCAACAAGGTTAAAGATGTTCTATAAGTGCTTGTGAAGAAAGCTCTCAAGCACGAACTATACCGGGAAAATCCTAGAGACCGACGTGAATTGCAAACACCTCAAAAGTGATTTGATCCAAGAATCGTCGCATAGGTGCTGGACACCAAGAAATGGATATTCCTTGATGGAATTACTACTTAAGCGTTTGATCATCGTGCCATTGCGATCCAAGTTACGATTTATACTGCTAATTCAACAGCGTATCAGCGCACATCCTGGAGGCAACCCGGTATTTGCTGGAACGACTTGCAATTCATCTCGCACAAATACATCTCGCAATGCAATCTTGGATTTCATTCTCTATCGGTCGCCCCATCGTACGATTCGTTCTCCCAATGTTAGATTAATCGTATTTAAGTCACGAGTGAGATCTACGTCAGCTCGTTGACGTGCACTGATATCATTCGATGCTTTGAAAGCAAGGTCATATGAGTAACAAGCAGCATTCACGCTGTTGATATGTGCTTTAGCAGGCTTTGGCTGAATGTTGTTAGAATCAAGCCGTATATCAAGGTGTGTACCAGGTCTACAGTTAGTGTAGCCAGTTAGATGCTTTTCACCGGGATATTCACTCCGTGGTATCCCTGGTAACTTTCTGAATTTTGTCTCGATAGCGCCGCCGCCAAAAAATTTAAAATGTTTGCAGCTTTGCTGATGAACGTGACAATCTTTGTTCCACGTCGAACCCAAGATCCCTTAACAATTGTTCGTCCATTGCGGGTTTGAACTCAAGTTAAATTTGCGGTACGTGTTTTCGCGCCACATCGCACACAATATAAAGACATGATTGTGGTATGCAACAATTGTATTATTTAATGGCATCACGCAAAAGGAAATTTACAGATGCTCGTATTATATAGGACGATTTTTCTGTCATTGACTTCTCCACACAAACAACACCTAAACCGTCCAAGCAAGATGATGGATCCGTGTTTCTAAACTCAGTACTGGGGGCCCCAAGTGGCCAAGTGTTCTAAAGCGCTCGCCGTTACGGATCACTGCCATCTCACCTCTGTCTGCGTGGGTTCGAATCTCGGGCTCGGTCAATGCGCGTATTTGAGAAAGCTTGCCAGTAGCTTCTCGTGGGTGGGTGGGTTCTTTCGGGGGTTTTCCGTGTTCTTCCTCCACCATTTATACTGGCCGTCATGTATTGCCTATTTTGTACTGAAAAATGGCGTTAAACCCTATAACAACAACAACAACTAAACTCAGTATTGGCGTTAATTATTGGTCCTGATGTATCAGGTAAACTTCAAATGTTGCTAAATATGGTTGTACGGCGGTTACTATGGGATCAATTGTACATGATTGCACCGTACGCTGATAATCAACAATTTTATAATGCCTTGCAAGATGTTCAAAAAGGGTTGAGTAACAAAGATCGATTTCTTTTTCCTCTATCGATGAAGACCCTACCATGAACAATTTGGATGAATATCAAAACAATCTTGGTGTGTACGACGATGTGGTCCTTGAGAACCAAGTCAATCCCGCACAAATCTTCTCACGCGGCCGACACAAAAACACGATGTCATCTATTTGACTCAGAGATACGTCCATGTATCCAAAGTGATTCGTGACAACTGTAACATGCTGATGATATTTCGTGGCATTGACGAGCATGGGCTTCCAAATTTCCATTGGAATTCGTGTGCTGCCGAACATTCTTGGGATGAGTTTCGTGATGTAACTGGATGATCCGGCTTCGGGTCAGATTGTAGCGTGAAAAAGATGTTTATTTACATAGCAATTAAAAATATTAATTTCTGATACCAAACTCGTGCGCATATATTCCAACAATGGAATTAACACGATGATGCACACCAAGTTAAGCAAATGATATCAAGATTATTATCTTTCCTGACTGGAACGAATAATATCATTATGTCAAAACAATCAACCCGAATCAATGATTGTAAATTAAACAAATAGTGACGATATTCACTCAAATAATGATAATGATGATTTTAAGATAAATAATGATAAGGATGGTTTTCAAATAAATAATGATATGGATGATTTTCATACAAATAATAATAGTAATGTTCACCAAATAAATAACTACAATGATCCTCATTCTAACATTAACAATGACGGTGGTTGCTGAAATAGCGATAATGGTAAATAACCAACACATGGGGGATAACAATGGTCGTCCACTTGAAGACCCCACTTTATCTTCAGTCCCACCTGCTTTCGGATGAACAAGGAGCCACTCCAGATGCAAATTTATGAAACTCCCGCACGGGGAAGCATTATTTCAGTTCGTTCCTGAAAATGAGACAGAATGATGTTCAGATCAAGCAGCCGCGCCCCAACCAAAACATGCCCTACCACCAGTAAAAATTGAAAACGCCAAAAGAACAATCTGCCTCTGCACCTACGTCTCCTGCATTGGAAAAAACGAATAATAACTGATACTAAAATAAGGAAAGGGCCCTGCTGGCTCTATGACTCTTGCAGATCTATTGGAAATATTTGAGGGAATAATTCGTGCTGGCAACAACACACGCGAAGTTTTCAATGAAGAGCGATCGATTTGTCAGCGACTCCTCATCAATAACATCATAGACAGGGACAAATATCGCGCGCTCATGCATGAACGTTTTGAAGATATTCATGATGGATACACCGTTGATGAATTCTAAGGTTGTCGGAACTGTGTTTTAGGAGAAAATAAACTTCATTGTAATAAGTGGTTGTAAATACAACCCAGATCGTGACCTTTATGATCACCATCTCATCTACAAAACCGGAATTCAGTGCAATTTTCTCTGCACCTGTGTCCTCTGGGGAAAAGCGCACACTAGAGATTGCAATTACATCGTTGCGTTTGTATTGCAGTTGGCCTATTATCCGATCCCAACGGTTTGGTTGTCTGCCCGCAAAAAACGCATTTGTGTTTTCGTCAGATCGTGGAACAAGTTGTACTGTGTAACTTCCTACAGGCTTGGCCGATATTATGTCAGACAATGGTGACGTCAGACGAACAAGTTCTGTGTTGACAGTAAAAGATTCAAAAAATTTCAGCAGTAATTTTGCGATTTAATCTCTATGATATCTGGTTAGCATTGGACAGTCGATGCTGAGAATAGTTCCTGATTATCTCAATCATCTTCCAGAAAGTTTCAATATTTTTGCGTGCAGAACCTTAAGTATCTGGATTTCATATCGGGCCTGACATTGCCAGAATTATTCCAACGACCCAGCTCAATTGGACTTTTGACGTTATTAGTGGCAATTATGAGAGTAGGTCTGAAATGAAAGGCGTAGTCTCCCAAGGTTATATTATGTTTGGGTTTTCACCAACTGTAGAATCATGTGATTTTATATCGATTACTCTCTCAACACCTGCGTATATGCTATGCTCTAATAATCAGCTGGCACATAATCGTGTTTTGCATTATAGATCAAGAAGGGCACGTAGTAGTTGATGTATGCAAAGCAACATTTACAATAAAGCTGTTCATTTCGGATCGATCTGACATGTAATGATAATAACAAAAACAATCGTGCGTGGACATGTAAAACTCGTTTGGTTTATTAGCCAGAGAAAACCCTTGTACCTGACTTATTATGGAACTGGCCCCGGTAAGTTTGTTAGAGGATTATTTGCGAGTGCACCGAAAGCCATCACAGCCTTATCACTGTCCCCATTGATAAACAAGGTATAGATAGTGTTAAACGTGCCTCTGTGAATTGAATACACAACTGGGCTTGCAAAGCACGATCAACAAAAGCAATTTCATATAATCATCCGATAGCATTAATGCCGCCTGTTAGTAAGGCTATTAACGATGCTGTCCAACATCGTTTTTCTGATTCAATGATTTAAATGGCTAGTGCATTTGGAAGGTTATTGGTATTAAAGAAAATCAATATTGTATAGATTTACCAAGGATCAATTCAAAGATGTATTAGATCTATCATTTGACTTGGGAAAAACCTGTGTTAGAGCGTCGAAGCAAGAGAGATCATCAGTATTATTCATATCCTGCCAGGGATTCCAATCTGTTCAAAACAGAATTGCAAGTGCAAGAAACACCTTTGTATTTTATTCCATGTGAGGCATTCTTGGAAGATGAGGGAAACCTGGTTCGGGAGAACAATGCCAATTACGATGCCAACATCCTCTTAGGATTTGCCAACAGCGGTATCGTGGTGTTGTTTAACTGCGTACGTTTTTCCATCAATGTAAATGAACTCGAATTAATTCTGGACAACACAGCTGTTACTACGACGATTATTGGACTCATCCGATACGGCTATTATACTAGAACAGCTGGCAGAACCGTAATGTTTGTCAAAGATGCAACTGATCACATAGATCATATAGCACATATAATCAAACGGCCTCAAAATAATGCCGGCAACGCTGCCGCAGATGTAGAAAATTTATCGTTTCCTAACCCAAACTGGAATCTAGGATTTGCACAGCGTCGATCATAACACATTGGTGCATCATTAAAATTTCCCTCTGTCACATATTTTGGGTTTTGTGGAGTTGTTCGCAAGATGAGATTTGGAGGCAACCACACAATCAATTTGTTTCGCAAACAACAACTCCAAAGCTGCAGTTTATTGTGATGCAAGCGCCGCTGTTGGTAAAGTTTTATTAGACGCAATGACATTGTGGGTGCCTATGTCACCCCATACTGGCTACAGGGTCACATTTGTTGTCGTTTTAGCAGTCAGGAACCATTGTCGTTTCTCTCTCATACTACAGACTCGCAATCATCAACAGCTGTTGAGGGACAATTTACTTGGCACATGTGTACTCAGCCTGGTCTTACTGCACCAACACATGTGTGCTTAGCTTTTCAAAGTACAGCGCGAGATAATGACGAAGCACAGAGTACAATTACAGTTACACCATAGATGTAAATGCAGTCTCTTTGCGGTTAAATGGTCATCAGAACCTTTGGAAGAAATTCGGCTTGACAACGCATTAGCCCCAGTCATAAGTTACGTGCATATCTCAATCTGTGGTCGTCCAGGGACAAACATCGAAAAGTTGATACGGATCTGTAAATTTCCCAGCAAGATGTTCGTATGTTGTAGCCGCTATATTGTGTTTCATTAGAACATCTGGAGTTGTTTGGACAGTCCGTCTTTGACGTGTATTTTGTTGCACGTGTAGGTAACGCTGGTGGTTGCTATCGATTCTATGATGGGATACGTTCCGATAAGACACTGTTGTTGGAGGCTTTTAGTGGTCGAATGATGGTCATTAAACCCTTTACATATTTGTAATAATAATGTCACATCACTAAGTGAGGGTCGGTCTTATTAAAACACACAATCAAAAACAAGTATGCAGTCACACTTAAACTTTCTTCAACAAAACTAAAGTGAAATCTCTCTTTGTGGTTGACCCAAATAGAGCTAGTTCAGCTTAATGCGGCCAAACACAACAATACCTCAGTTTTAGTAATAATAAGTACTAATTATTATTTACACACAAAAACATATTCATTGCGCTTAGGCTCGCAGTAATGTGTGTGTGTGTATGTGTGTGTGTGTGTGTGTGTGTGTGTGTGTGTGTGTGTATCGCTAATATACTCTTGCCTGAATAATTATACACACTGCGGGATTTTTATTCTATAATCACAGCAGAGTAGGTATGTTTTATTATTCACAGATTTGCAAAAGAAGCTTGAGTTTTGCCCTTTTTGGAAACCATTTAGGATCACTGACATCCGTACGAGAATCTACAGCCATGACTAATTCACTTACCGTATTTCACGTGTGTGTTTACACTTTCTGAGGACAAAATATAAATTGATCAAACATGTATCGTTTGCGTAACTATGTTATGCGGTTAGGTGCGAGGAAGGGTTGACTCAAACGGGTACATAAAGGAAACATCGGCAGTTTCATACTACTAAAATGCATAAAGGTAGTATGACTTTACCACAGGCTATATTGTTTAAACTTTCAATGATGCCAACTCAAGTGTCATAATTCGTCAGTTAAATCCTATTACATTGGATAATTCTAAATTCACTCCCATTCCTTCCTGAAACCTATGCCGTTGGAATCTTAGTTTATTTTTTGTTTTAATGCCCGGCGAATACTATTTTCTTCCCTTTTTCCTTCAGAAATAAACATGTCATTGCAAGGTAATACAAGCTTTATGTAGCGTGAGATAAGGCGGAGAGTATGCTATGTCTGTTTTTGATGTATATAAGATTCAGATCACTATATGCATTAGTGGTCGCAGCGTGGGACTGCTCTATTTTGCTTAAATTACATCATTATTTCACTTTACATCTTATCATTTTTGGACACGTCCAGATTTATACATTGAATAAGATAATAAGGCAGGTGATGAGAACCACTGCATCAAGTATAACAACTAATCAACATGAACAGGTAGCAAATATGAAACACTGCTTCTGCTATTATTAACAGCAGTTAAAGTAGTACTGCTATTGGTGTTATTAGTATTGTTCGTTCCTGTGCAGTTTAGTTACATGAAGATCACTTTACTGAATACGAATAATCACGTCAGGTAATCCAGAAGTGCCATCACGGCGATATTTGTCAGCCCTTTAAATATAAGGTTACGAGGAAATAGGTTCCGATTTATATCTAGAATAGTCTCAACAATGAACATACAACAGTAAGGCAAACTAAGGACATCAGAGATATTTATCGTCAAAATTGATGTTGCTATATCTTCCCAACTTATACACCATGATCGTAATGATGCGTAACTACTGGAGTCAATGTGATACAAATAGTGGAGTTGACTGTTGAAATACTCACACAAAAGCTTGGACTCTAAACAAATCGATGAAAGCTTCTTCTTTCCTGTAGGAAATAAATTGCATATTTAGTGTTTTATTACAAATATAAAAGATGAAAGGAACTAACAAAATGTGACATGCCCTGTTACACTTTGTAAGAGACAGAAAAAAGACCAAAGCACATATTCGTCTCTTTTCTTGAACAGAAAACTTAATCTTTATTTTGAAATATTATATTTTATAAACCATGTATGTATTTAAATTAAATTAAGGAAATCTTGCAGTGCAGGAGAAGGATACTCGTTCAAATTATTATGAAAGTTGTACGATTCATATTTTTAAATAAAGTTACAGATTGTCAACTGATTGGAGATTGTGCTTGAATTTCGTGTTATCAGATAAACCTAGAATGGACGTAAATTTAAATTTACCAGCTAGTGCTAACTATTATTAACACAAATCTACCATTACACCACAACACGATTACTCTCACATCCAGTCGTATTCAACTAAATCACATACGATATTACGAAATGTAATTGTACAGATTATGATGATTTTAAATACCATTTGTGACCAATTCAACGTGTATTTCATAGTAGAGGTGATCAGTGTAAAACTATATATTTTATCTTATAAATGCACCTGCTATGGCTTCCAAACTCCCGCATGGGTCCACAACTTTGAAGGAACTAGAAACTTTATTTGAATGAAAACAAATTTTGAGTGAAAAGATGTTACTCTATTATGTTGGTACTGTTCGAATGGGAAACATGACGATAATTGTGTTTATTATACTTGATGAGGTGTTTCTTTCAGGCACACCATCCTCAACCAAATACATTTGATGGGAGTTTGCAGCCATACTTGTGCAGAGAGAAGCAAAACAAGTTTTAAAATACTATAAACCAATACTTTGGACACAATGCATAAAACATACTCGCATAACATGGGAGCGTTAATAAAGACTAATACTACTGGATCTAATTTGAGCTTCATAACATTATTGAACTATTTAATTCAGATACAATCAGCAACCGTGTTTTTACGCATGTAAAAATAAGCATGTCTTTCTTGATCAAATACACATATATTCAAATAAGACTTTATACTTTCTACTTTAAATATGAGCAACAGTATATGTTTAAATGCTGTGTTGGTGTAAGCTTCTTAAAATCCATTCTGAATATTCTTTCATGGGTCACCACTACCACGCATTTTCTTTTTTTATCGTGTGTACTGTTTAGATCACGACAAGCACGCCTGTACTCACCCATAAATGACTAAGACACATGATGCTAATTTCTGGATGCTTTAAATTGTTGAAAAATATTTCTGAATTGAATGTGCTGTGATACAAAAATAAGATGAGTATTCCTTCAACAACAATACGGATACTTTATATATCAACTATTTCGGGATTATTTTCTTTTGTCTTTTAATGCAAGATTAATGTTCGGTTTAGTATTTCACAGAGTATCATGCATTGGATTATTAAATTGGTGTATTAAATTACCGCATCTACAAATATATCTCCACCTATGTCTTCGTCATTAAAGTGCTGAGTATTTATTCTGGAGTAATCCAACTGTATTGTAGAAAACAGAGTTCCAGTATACTCCAAGTAACAACACTATATTACTCCAGAGATTATATCTAATGTAACATCTATACTGAAAGAGACACGTTCACAGATTTATTAATAGTTTTGCTGTTGATACGACTTTTGTAAATTTATTTATTTTGCATACACGCTCATTTGCAATATTTGTTTTTATTATTTTTATTTTTTAAGAACATATATAAAAAGAACTTTCCATTGTTGACAACGCTCATACCAAATGAACAGCTGTCAATTCTTTATTATTTCTGCCATATTATCACATGCGATTAACCGAAAGTGCTTTACGTAGAATAGTGTCCATTTTCAATTATGGACGTAAGAAAGGTGACAAAATTACATTGGCTATCGTTGTTGAAACAGTATCGTCTACAAAACGTGTTTGCGCATCGTGTATGTATGTATGTATGTATGTATGTATGTACTATTCAAAAGAGAGTACTTTCAGTTATATTCGTTACTTCATAATACTAATAGGAATATTAAAGTGATAACAATGAATACACAACACAATAAACACGTAAATGTGGTTACAAAAGTATAACGATTATAATTATACATCCGCATTAAGATTATATGGTCTGCATTGATTTTATTAATATCATATCCATAATGGTAAGCAAGGGAATTACAAAAAAATATAAAGTTTTAAAAGCAGTTTTGGAATGATGTTACTGATTTAGATATCAGTCTATATTCTCCATAATTGTTTGTTTAAACTTGTAAAATGCCAACGATATATGCGCATGCACACGGTTTATAATCAGCAAAAGTGACTAATATGCGAGGTTACAAGAGGAAAGTCATTGGGGGGTATTATTATTCTAGATAAAATACCCAACAAAATCAATAGTATCTCACTAGTGTGATATTTGGCTTTACATATAACATATCTGATGTATGTTTAGCCAGTCAATTGGCTGCTGCATGGAGATGCATGCAGCTAATAAAATAGAGTATTATGCGTAATGATCTCAAAGATAAATAAGCTATTTACTTTGTTAATCAAGTCGTACACAATACATTAATATTTCAAAGCAGTATTGGTACATTGTTTGACTATATACATGAGCCAGCCGAATATATTTCCCAATATATACTAAAATTATTTTTTGATGAAAGCACTCGCAAATATTCGAGAGACCTAAAATAATTATTTAATGACTATTTATGTTTACCATTACACGCGACCATGCATGGATACGCATTCATGAAGTCAAGAAATAGTACTTACAAACGGTGTGGATTCTATATCGACTTTTAACATGGAGCGTGCACGCATAATGTCCCAGGAACACCTTACCTTCAAATACGAGTTTTTAATTTACCTGTTAAGCATAGTGAGTAGACTTGATAGATACATCGATGATAATATTACCGGTTGAAGTCCACCTTACGGAATATAATCAGTTTTCATAATAATTGAGGAAATATCGATATATAACATGGTTGTGTATTGAAACATGAAAGTTGATATGAGGTTAGGTTGATATCAATGACAAATAAGTGGAACCCTTATATCTTAGAGGCATATGTGGGTTCAATAACATATGGACCTTCTAATATGCCGTTTGGCATGCTAGAAGCATGAATAAAAGCTCATCTGTGGTTGTATGTGAAACGCTGCAATTGATACGGTCTGCACAAATTACCTTCATTGCAAGAACATCATATGTAATAAGTTACAATTCATCACTAGTCAATAAGCCCAGTTTTCGCGATTCATTTTATATTCAACAATGAAGATATTATAAGATGTTGAAACATTCTAAGATAGATACCTATATTATTTTGAAACAATGTTTAGAGTTGTTTACATTATCTTACATCAGATTGGAGTATGTGTACTGTACTAGAAAAGATTAAATCGTTATTTCTTTTGGATTCATCATATAGATCGAGTGGTGCAAAAAGTGTAATCTGCGTTTTCTTTCTCCAGAAAATATTGATACCTTATTTAGCTATGGAATAATTTTGGAATAACGCCGATGAAAGCCTGTTAAATAATTTTAGAAGAAAAACCCTATAAGTCGTTATTTGAGTTTCTGCATGAAAATTGCATGCAATAACGTTGATTACATGTTGCTATTAAGATGAAAGACGACGTTGAAATATCAGGTTAATATAGTAATTAAAGTAATGAAGATCAGCAAGGTAAATCATTTAGACTGCTGTTTTAGTATTAATATAACGGTGGCTTCCACACCTGTAAACTGGAAGAATATTTTTAAATGAGATAAAAGCGCTGCAAACGCAGATATAAAAGTAATGAAGCAAAATGTATTGCAGAGCTATATGAACACTCCAAGACAATTGACATTGTTGTATATATACATGAAACATTTATACGTATTCGAGTCAGTGTAATAATCATCGATGGGTAATTTGAGTTCATTTCAGTTGAGGCCTTTTGGAAATATACTATATTGTATAATGCAAATGAATGTAGAGTAAAATAGGACCATTCTTTATGATTGATTCATAATTCTCCATACCAAAGCCAGACTGGGGTTTGTTTGACCCATCAATTGTATTGCTTTCAATTGGTCTGTCTTGATTCTGTTGCTTATTTTTCAATTTGTAGCAATCAGAAATAACGTGTCCTTTCTTCTTGCAATAGGTACGCGTTGGAAGAGATAGGGACGTCTGATCAATCCTATCAGAAACTTGATTTCTAACGATTGTGCCAGACTGACATTTTGAACGGCTCGTCTTAAGCTCGTATTAGGCTGAAATACGTTTTTACCAGAATACTGCTGAGTGGAAGACTTGCTGACACAAGAAACTTTATTAGCTAAGGAATACTCGCCAGCAGTACGAGCACCATGTTCTAAAGTTTAAACCTTAGGCTCATCAAGACAAGTCTTAATGTCATTATAGACAGTTCTTGAACTCTTCAACTAATATGAATTGTCTGAGAATTTCCTGATCAGTTTTCTCGGCTAAGTACCACCTGTCAAATAACTACTCTTTTTCTCTTGCAAATTCGACATGGCCTAATATTCTTATTAGCATCCAAACCTGAATTTGTGTGTAAAGTGGAGGATTGCATTCCACTTGCCAGCTCTAATTCTTTTAATCTAAATTTAATATTCCCTTTCTCCCTTTTCTCTTTATCTCTGCATCTGCATTTGCATTTATTTCTCTCTTTCCTATTTCTGCAATTGCATGTGCATTTGCTTCTCCTCTTCATCCGATTGCATTTGTTTTTACACGTTATGTAACTGCCTTTTTCACTCTCCTCTTTCTCCATTTGCATTGTCCTCTCTCTTAGTCCTCTTTTTTAAATTGCATATTTTTGTTCTTTCTGTAGCTGCATTTTTCTCTCTCTCCTCTTTCTCTAATTGAATTTTCCTCTCAAGTTCCTCTTTCTCAAGCTCAAGCTTGATTATCTCTAATTCCATCTTGTGTTATAATTTTAATTCCTTTACTTTTATGTTAGAATCTGATAGAAATTTACTAATCAAATCCAAAGCACATTCATCCAGAACATTCTTTTCCAACAAATAGTGGACCAAAATATTATTTATTTCGTTCTTCGTTAGGAAAGCATTTGCCTCAGAAAGATTATATTTTCTGGCAAGCTTTAGCAATTCATTCTTTTTCATGGAGTCTAACTGTTCCTGGGTAGGATTTGAAATAAAGATCTCCAGTTTAGATGACATTGTAAAAGTTTGTTGGTTTCACTAAAGATTTCTAGAATGTGAAATAATATCTGGGATTTAATTATGATGCCAAGGTTACACACTGGAAAGGAACATTAGCAAAGTCGTACTCTATTCCCCAAATAAGAACACCTTCACTAGATAAAAAAAGAAAATTTCTGACGCAATGGCATTGTACCTGATAACAAAGGTCCCTCAGATGTTCCTGTGTCTCATAACAGTTTAATATGTATAGGCGTAGCAAAATCTCGAATAAGTAATATAGAAACTTCTCAGATGAATGGTTCAAATTTCTCAAAGTTATAGTCCGACTGGACGTTATTTGTCCCACACAAATTATTGATTTAAATACAATACCATGAGCTTCACCTCTTTTAAATAAGAGCATGTGGAATATTTCTGTCTTTATTATATTGCTTACTTTTCAACGTGTAACAATTCGAAATGACTTGCCCTTTCTTAGTAGGAAGAGAGAAGAATTACTCATATGAGATAGAGATTAATTCTTAGAAGAAAAAAAATGCTGAGAGGAAGATTTACTGACAAATTACACTTTTGGAGTCAAGTAAAATTCATCATCTGTGCTAAGCCCTTTTTCCAATGTTTATTACTTTTGGTCATCAAAATAGGTCTATACAGCTCTACAGACGGCATTTCTAAACTCTTGAATTAATGTGATTTATCTGATGTTATAATTACTTTCAACCTACTTGTCTGATTACATATATCACATAGCTGATATATTCCCATGCATATCGAAATGAAGTTGTTGAATTTATTTTATACCATTAGAATTGTGATATGTCGGAGCTACCAGCTCATACCCCTTATATAGATATTCCTTAACCACGGCATAATCGGTACTCTTTTGTACCGATAGTAAAGTGTAGACCTCACAACCATTGCCAATAAGTACTCTTTCCAATAATACAGTTCAATTCTCTCTTTCGTATTTAAATAATTCAGCAATCCAAAGTCAATGAGCAATTCAGTAATTCCTAAGAATATTTTAAAGAAACAATTGTTCCGAATTCTTTCAGATTTCAATACGCCTGTTAGCTCTGATTCACTTTTGATTATCACAGACTCAAATAGTAAAATTATTTGACCTTGATGTAAATTTTTCCAACGAATATTCCAATCACGATCGATCCAAACTCAATTACTATGAAAACATTATATGCATACATTACACTCATGAACACACGTTAGCTATTAACGGTATGAACGTTTTACTTCGCAACCTACATGACTATGCATCGAAGTGGAGACTCCGATACAATGCTGATAAAAGCAATATCGTCATATTTTCGAAGAAAATAATCATGCAAAATTCTATGTTCATGCTCGGAGATAAAAGGATACCTATTGTTTCCTCTAGAATATATGCTGGGGTTACTCTCTCCACAGATCTTTCTAATACTGTTGCAGTGACAAATGCTTTTGATAAAGGAAGATCAGTATTTTATTCCCTTGTTGGAACTGGCATTGGAAAGGATCATATGAATCCAATTAATAGTGCTAGAATATGGTCAAAAATACTACTACCTGCTATGACATATGGATGCGAATTATGGTCAAACTTGAGCCAGTCACAGGTATATAATCTAGAAGTATGTCAAACAAAAGCGGCAAGAAGAATTATAGGTCTTGATCAACGCTCATCTACAAAGACAACAATTAGCAGTCTTGGACTGTGGTCAGTTGAGGGGTATGTAGATAAAATCAAATTAGGTTTCTTCAATAAAATCTGTAGAGCCAACGGTTCAGTAGCATGGAAAATTATATTCAACAGAAGAATTCTTGACTTCCTCATACACGAGAGAGAGAGCACTGGCTTCTTTAAAGATATATATCGTGTTCTTTTGAAATACCAGCTTGGCGGTTTCGTCAACCTATACGTGAACACCCTATATTCTGTCCCGAAGCCAGTCTGGAGGAGGAGTATTGAAACGGCAGTTCACTGCTACGAAGAATCATCGTGGAGAACGAAACTTGAAATGAGGCCTGAACTTTTACACTATGCAAGTGTCCATGCTAATCTTCAACCACTTGCTATCTGGAAGCTAGGTAAATGTTGTCCTGATAAAAGTTGGTCTTTCGCTAGCATTGCCTATTTAATAATGTGTTCAATTTCAACAGAGAATGAATATAACTGTAAACTCTGCAAAAGATTGATTTCAGACAGAGCCAAGCATATGTTACTATACTGCGAAGCCCTAAATGATGAACGTAACACTATGTTTGAAAGACTAATAGATGCAATAGACATACTAGATTCACACTGGCTTTTTTGTCAAGACAATGACTCATTACTTCGTATCCTTTTGGGCAAGAGAGTGGACATCTTTGGTTCTATGGATGATCATTCATGGCAGGCATTCATGTGTGTGGTGGCTGAAGGAATAGTCACAATGTACAGAAGAGCAACTGAACTTGAAAACGATATCTGACATTATGCTTGTTCAGTATATTAGGGAAATGAACTCATTTCATTCCAATCATAAAAATATTCACAAGTGTTCCAAGTGAGAGCCAATGTGATAATCCTTCTAAATCGTTCCAGTCAAATGTAATAATTCGAATTATTTTTTTTTCCTTCCCTCTCTTAATCTCCGTTGCTTATATTTTTCGCTTGCAGTGAGCTCTCTAACTCATGTGTTTAGACATTGTGTTTTTCGGCTTTTGTAGATATATACTACAGATTTAATGTGTTGCGAATCCATTAATGTCAAGCTATGTTCCTATCTTTATAGTGTAATAATGAAAAATAACTGAATGAAATCTCTTTTGAAGAGGAAATAAAGAAAGTCAGTCAGTCAGTCAGTCAGTCAGTCATACATGCATGCATGCATGCATGCATGCATACTTACATACATACACATAAGTACATATACATACATAAATACATACATACATACATACAAGTACATACATATATACATACATACATACACACAAGTACATACATACATACATACATGCATACACACATACATACATACATACATGCATGCATGCATGCATGCATGCATACATACATACATACATACATACATTCATACATAGATACAACAATATGAGGACTCAAATATAAAGTTATTATCACAGTGTTTGTAGAGCTGACTAATATTTCAATTAGTAACATGTCACGTGTTATGTTTTGGATGCTTTACTTAAAATTAAATACAACATAGTGTCAGCGACATAATCAGTGTGTAAGGTTTTAATCTCATGTGTATCTGTGAACATATATGTTACGCTATTCATGAATGCATACGTTAACAATATACAAACGCATCCATACATGCATGGATATTAAACATTTCAAACACAACACACACGAGGAAGAGTGAAAATGTTTCCCCTGATGGTAGCTCACTGTTCTTAAGTCGTCAATAAAATTCTTTCCCAGTGGATGATTCTAATTCATTCTTACTCTTTACTTTCTTACTTTGTGCGTTGTTACCTTCGGAATCATTAAGTGTCTTCCGTGTTGCTGTTAGTCTGTTGATGTGTACAAGAATACATGTAATAGCGCGGTTCATCGCTTCTTTGTGTTCTTGTTGCATAAATTATACACATAATAATAGATGTATCGTCCTTTATTGCAGTAAATATCTACACTTAAGTTGCAAAGACAATGTTCTTCTCGGGTATGCATTTTTCTTATTCCCTGATATAATAATATGCTGTGTGTCTGCATATATTGGACACGTATTCATCATGAATTCACTAAAATAATCTCATGTATCTGTCACAGAATAAGGCAAGAAGTAACTTGGTTTCGCCTTAGAATGATTTGATCATTTTCGTCGCACATGCGTACAACGTTAACTAGGGTGGATAATTGTTTTTTTTAATTTAAGCGACTCAACTAGCATGTATCTCGTCGTAGATCGCTTGCGGCGAGAGACACTAAAAGCACGGTAGGCATGGGTATTTTACCCTTACTAATACTCATTCCCCTGGAGATTTAAGACAAGGTTCTTACCAAACTGACACATTGGTCTTTTGGATCTTTTCAAGGAGCGTACAGGTAGCAAAAACCTACATATATAGTCAACTGAATTACATAATGAGCACAATTAATCTCACAGAAGCCATGATTTACAATACTGAAATGAAAATATTGAGTTTTATTTGGGACGATAAGATACACTATGTAAAAAAGAATCACATATGCAGACCAAAAGATAGAGGAGGATTAGACTTATCAAACTTAAGTCTAAAACTAAAAGTTATAATTTTAAATACATTTAAACAATTAAATAATTCTCCCCAAGTACCATGGGAAGCAATACATATTTATATATATATGGATATTTATGCCGATTTAATAATATAATTTACAAGAATAATATATTGACTAAATTACTAGAACCTCCGGGGCAATATAGGAGAACAAATGAACATGTATACAAATATAGTGATAATCTACAAATGTGGAATAAAGGAAAAAAATATTTATACCATATTAAATGATATGATATGTAGAGATATACACGATATAGAGCTACGGCACTTAAATTGTAACTGGTCAGTCATATGGAAAAACTGGGCAGGTATAAGATCGACCTCAATACAAAGTAGGCTGTATCTATACCTGCACGATAAGTGGATAACAGGCGAGACAGCTTTTAAAAGACATTTAGTAAGTACCATAACAAGATGTAGATTATGTAAAAACTATGTAGACTCAAAAGAACATTTAATACTCATATGCCCAGGGAAATTAATAGAAAGACAGGAAATAAAAAACAAAATTATAAACAAATACGGGACAATAGAAAATAATCATTTATTGTACACAAATAATATTAATGACAAGAGCATTTATATAGAACTAACAACATATATCAATTCAATAATGAAAGTCAAAAGAGAAGATATTGAATTCAATAATTTTAATTTAAATACTTTGAGATCCTTGTGATTGATTATCACCTCAACAAAACAACATATACAAATACAAAGACACAATGACAAAAATATGGCCTTGCGGAATAAG
>JAECUM010021946.1:0-34982 GCA_016617855.1 Megalonaias nervosa | reverse complement strand
TTTTATATAATTCTCTAAATTTGCTTAATAGCCTACAATTACTACTATAACAATGAAATATCCTGGATATAATTTGCGCTTACATAAATGTACATAAAATAACAGATGTCGTTATGGCTCATCGATTTCTAGGTCAATACGAATATTTTCCAGTATCCGCAACAAGTTGATGCAAACTAGTTGAAACATAATAAATTTAAAGGTTTAATTTCTGTAGAAACAGCCATGTAAAGTTTTGCAAACACTACGGTTTTTCTATTTTATTTGTTTGTCTTGTGTATATTTTGTATATGCCTTTCAAAAAGACTCATTAAGAGTCGAAAGCGCTCAGACTAGGTAGATACTAGTTTTGCACTATTCGTTGTCAGTTTATTGCATATATATATATATATATATATATATATATATATATATATATATATATATATATATATATTGTTATACTGTTATACTGTTCTAAAATCGCATGATAAAATTGCTTTATTTCAAGGAGAATACATCAGTATGAATTAAAACCATTTCGTCTCGTCGGCGTCAGCAGTGCATAGTCTTTTATTAACTCATAAATTAAACCGATATCATCAGCATCCACTCAAATGCAATTTACGCCTTAGATTATTATTATTTCACCTGATGATCTTAGTGAACTCAGACGCTACATTTACACGATAAAAGCCCTAAATAAGTTTATTTTTGGCCGCATTATAATCCGAATTTTAGCCTTATGAGGTTGAAAACAACCGTAATTTCAAATATTGCGAAATTTTGAGTCAAGCAGAAAAATGAAAACAAAGGAAAGTTTTTGAAAATGTTTGCATTCAAGTCCCTTTAAATCATCTTTTAAAATATATATTAACAGAAATGGTTTCTTCTACATAATAATTTTTGTATTGTCGTCTGAATACTTAAAATACATTTTATTGGATATATACACTTTCCTTATCTCTTCATTATGGAAGTATCCTATAAACTGGTTTCGTGTAAAATTACCATCGAAGTCATCATACAACCGTATATTTGTAGAAATGATTTACTAAAGTTGTATATGTCTACACGTTAAAGAGCTGGTTGCTCTTATACTATCAAACTGTTTATATCCATTAAATGTATCAAATTTGTCCTCACTACTTCCCACTCCCTCATGTTTTGCATAAGCTCACAATGTTGAATTTATGACATTTTTGAAGACAACTATATGACAGCTTGTATTTCGATGTTCTTCCATAAAATATTAATGTAATATCCTTGGTGCATCGGATGTTTCTCTTTCAGCCATACATAGGCCTCGGACGACATCCATCACACAGTCAGTTATCCAGATCATGGTTCCATTCCCCGGTGGAGACGCTACATGCATGTTTCGTGAATGAAGTGGTCGACCGCTGACTCCATTATCATGCACACAGCTGCTTAGCACTTGCCCTGCCAGGAGCAATACCACCTGTACGTTTCATAATCGCAAATAGCAGATCACGACTATCCCCGACATACGTACAATAGTTTCGCATATTTCGAAAATAAGAAACGGTTGTTTTATTAACTTCTTTTAAATAAGGAAGTAGTGCCTTCCAGTTACCGTGTAACTTCCTCAGATACCCTCTGAGCCAAATCACCCCGAAGTTGTTCAAGACCCATTTGCAGCAAGTTTTCCTTATCCCTATAGCTATTAAATTTGACAATTATGTTTTGTTCAGGCTTAGTGTTTATCGGCTGCAATTGTGGGCACGATGTTTGTTAATATTCTCTGCATTAGGCAGATGAACTTTGTCCTGAACAAAGGACCTAACCTAGGGGGACTCATATTTGTCCCAGTTATGGTTCGGGTTACAGTGAATTCCGTAGAAAAGTATATATTTTCTACAAGAATGTGCTTTCAGCTTGTCTAATTGGATCTCTTTTGACGTACTATTATATTAAAAAGTTTCATTTTCACATTATAGGCTGTCACTGTCATTATTTAAAGTATCAAGTCAGCCCTCAGAACAATAGTAACATTTTCGAGTTGTCGAAGAGGCTTGTCTAGTCACAGCGCAGTGACAGGCACAGTTAATTTTTGTTTGTTTTCAGTGTTGCTCGTATGACAAGTCGGGAGCCACCACATAAGCCCCAAGTTGCCACTTACAATAATCTTTGACTTCCGTTTCAAAATTGAACAAATGCACTGAAAAATAAACACTTACTTAATAGGGGGCTTGTTTTGTTTGTTCATATTTATATTTAATAAGTATCAAACAACTATCGCACATTATTCCTCTGAAACGTTTGATGCATGAAATTATGTAATTAGGAGCTCTTCGAACGTCAGTCCAGACGAAATACGGATCTGGAGAGAATTTATCATTGGAAATGGAAAGTCATGCTTTGTATCTGCAACATGAATAAATTACATTAAATGAGACAAAGAGTCAAGCAATATTAATAAGCTTCACGTATGTATTGCTGCTTGTATGGATTGAATACATCTATTGTTCTATATTCTTTTTGTCTCCGTCGATTTTACATTATCATAATCGTGTTGTATTTTATGATTCTTAACACATTGATATTGCACGGACGTGCACAACCCTTGTGCCTAAAATAGTATGGGGTATTAGGAACTACTTTGTAAACAAATCATGTACAAACATGTAATATACACTTTAGGTTTTAGTTATTAGATTTGTTTGTGGATGAACGAAATCAACTATTTCGTCTATTTGAATGTATAGAGATGATAAGGTGAACAATGTGGACTAGTTAACTGAGTCACATATGAAACTTTCGTACAAAGAAATGAATGAACATGATATTCGCAATGTCCACAACAAAAGTGAGAGACACGGGGTTGAAAGTACCATTATGATCATTTAAACAGCTATTTAGGAGAAATGTTTGGAACGTTTCGTTAAATGAATAGCTCAGACTATGACCAGAGTTATTTGAGGTATAATAAATAGTACAGAAAAGCGTACAGATAGCACGGGCTCTCTCATATCTATCAGAGACGTACGATTTTATAAGTGAAAGTACTAAATTCGTGGAAACAAATGTTTGCTGGCTGAATGGACTGTCACACACGTGTTGCTTTGCAGTTTTCCGCGTTAACTTTGTTGATACAATGTTTCGGTTTTAACCTGGCGATAGAAGCAATACAGTTTATAACATAGATGGGGTCCATACAAAGAGCATCCAGGCAACCAGGCATAACCATATCTTCTTTAGCTGGCAATAAGAATGTAAAACATATACTTACATTTTGCATCTTGAATTTCCTCAAAATATACTTTCAAGGTTCTGCCAATCCGAATCACAGGAGGTATGTCCCGGAGGTATGTCATGGGTTCTAAAGCTTTATTATGCATTTCGAAATTATATTGTAATTTTGACTACATTTCCTACTGCAATGGCATTCTCCTTACTGCACTCAAATTGAAATGAAAGTGATATCCCATAGCGTCTTTCTGATAATTATAATTGATAGAGTTCTATTTTCCCAACATTATGATTACAAACATTCATTGACATAGTACAAACACAATTGCAGCTGAAGGAAGATCGTCCTTCCATGCTCAAATCACAGACACACGTACTTTCTGTGGAACTGACACAGCTAATAAATCCAGTCCATAATCAGCGGAATTGAGAAAAATCAACAAAATCCGTTCATTCTAGACTAACCGGAATAGCTGTTACAATGCGCATTCATTCACAATATGACTCTAAATTTAAATTGTTAGCAGAGGAAAACGACGCTCGTGACTAAGTTCAAAAGTCGTTGAGCGAAGTTGCTCTGTGCTCATTAATATTGTTATTTTGTATAGATGAATCTACGGTTGTGTATTTATTTTGGAATACGGCATCAATTAAATTACTTTGTTTCTAGTAGAGTATTTACTGTTATTAATCCCTAGGTATAATAAGACAATAAGCATAAAATGTTGGTGTATTAGTATGGGAAATATAAGCGCGTTTATTCGCATACATACTTCACTCCCACTCGTCGTGCAGTATCGATAAAAAAAACAAACCCTTGTTCATATTTTCCCATACAAATGCAATAATCTACAACTATTGCTCAGGAAATATATGATGCATTTATGTGCTGGACTGAGATATTTGATGCAATTTGATACCACATCGATTCCGATTTACATCACGAAACAAGACAATTTATAAGATCAAACAATACCCATGTTCTTAAAGGGTACATACATTCATATCTCAAATAATTTCACATGATGTCTGCAAAATGTCAATACCTTGGAGCCTGAAATATACACAACTTTGGTTAAAAATTCCATGGTCTTATATAGTTTATAGATGATCCATATCACAACCTGTGCAAACAAAATCATTAAGGAATAAATCAGATTAGTGGGGATAGAGTTCCAGCCAAATAGTTTCAATGACACTGTACTTTGCAACAAACAGTTTTGGCTTCATAATGTTATTCTTGGCCATAAATTTCCTATCATCATAAAACATTGTCAGTAGACCCACGACACGGAATAATTGCATGTATACCATAAACGGACACATAAAAATAATTTTTGTTATATTGGCCCCTAACATTCCTCATAAATATAAGAGATAAGGTCGCATCTTGTCAATGCAACATATTCAAAGGTGTACCACATTTTATGATTTCCGAAGATCAAATATAATCTTTATACTGAAGATATATAATCTTTATACTGAAGATATACTGTAGAAACAATGAGATTAGTAATGCATCATACAGAAGATATATATCGGCCCGGATTGTTGCTACTTATTGACTTTAAAAAGGCTTTTGATTATATGTCTTAGAGATTTGTATTGATGTCTGTCATTTTGTTAATTTTAGTCACATGATACAACATGGGACTAAAAGGATGATCAGCTGTCATCGCATCAGATGTTCAAAATGGATTAATTTCTGATTTTTTTTTTGGTATCAGTAGAAGAATCAGAAAATGTCACGAAATTCCCCCTACATATTCTTCCTATGCACAGGTTCAATATCTTATTCAACTGAATACTGATTTTAAATGGTTTCCAGGTGGCACAGCAGTAGTTGTACCTTCTAGGCTTTAAAAGTTTTATAAACGTTGTATAAACTTTTGTTAGAGATCGCTGTGTGAAAGGCGGTTCTTTTGGCAATAAATATTTAGTGCCTCAAAATAATATTATAAATTAAAATAATAAGGGGCAACAGCATGATAATAATAATAATAATAATAATAATAATAATAATAATAATAATAATAATAATAATAACGATGATGATAATAATAATGACAATAATAACATTAATTAACAGAATGTAACAGTAGTCTAACACAGATATAAAGAAAAACAATATTAGAAAGCTTTAGTGATACAGTTTAAATTCAATTAGATTCGTCCCTTCCAGATTCCTCAAGTTCGATGATATAACACCTCAGGGAACTATTTTTAAATTCATTGTAAATGAAAGTGTGATAACATTAAAAGGAACATTATAGTACAAGGAATCAGATGTTGTTTGCAATGGATGTTTTATGCATTAGTTCTAAAGGTCATACGCTTACAATGATGATTTTTCATTGAAACATAAAACATGGAAATGATACAATCTAATATCCTGGATGAGCACAGAGGCAAACTGACATAATGCTAGGCTTCCTAGCGATATTTGATGTCATGTAATAAAGTATACTTCCATTACTTCAATACATGTTGATCCAGCGTGCAGAGAAGTAGTAAAATAAGAGTGATAAAAGACATCAAGCTAACTGATCTTTTTTTTACATTCCATGTTAAATCATTTGGAACGCATCCACTTAAAATGCCAGCAATAATTCATGCAGATATCTTTCAAGTGCTATTAAAGGTGGTTTTAAATGAAGAAAAATTTGAACATAATACGAAAATTTTTAAACTTTGTGGGGAAACACTAATTGCTTATTATTGAGTTCAATTATGGAAAGATGGTGGGGTTTGTGAACATCCTCTATTATTAAACCTAGATCAAGCTTTGATGTTTCAACATTCCCTTCAGATGTTCCTAAACTTATGGGAGCATTTGTGTTCTTCATTTGTGTTCTTCCTGCTTTCGTTTTACATCCTTCTTCCCCCAAATATGTTTCAACCAAACACCCCCCCATTTGCTGATGCATTCAAAGCTATATGAGCTGAGGGCAATTTTTCTTAAGAGTATTTTGTTCATATTTTATTTATATAAATAACGCGTATGCACATTCAAAAAGAATCATATGTATCTTGGGAATCAAAGATTAGTTCTACTTCATGTACACTTAGCACCTACCATATATACGCATCGTCCACTTGATTCGCTACAAAACAAGATTGGAAAATTCACCTCTCCGTCTAGCATTGTGCCTGTCAGTCAATCATTACATGGCATGTACCAATGATATGTCACTCCAGATATGTGTGAGGATTCAACCTATTGTACCCCGAACTCGGTTTGAATTGGATCAGAGGCAAGACAGCAATTCAGCATACAAGCATGTCAGAAAGAAAATGTTCTTCTGTTGGATTTTAAATCATTAAGCATGTTCTTTTCATATACTTTGCCACTTCGAGCAAATTTGAATAAAATAGATTTAAACGGAGCTATTTGTGTAATGTATATTTAATTGGTAGTGTTGTTAGTGTTTTTCTCCATGATTATATGGTATGCATAATTGTATTTTGTACTTTACCCTTTCGAAAATCTAGTTCATTGTGAGCCTGGCCTGTAACATTTAATTTTGCAGACAAATTTACATAGTTAATATTTGTCGCGAAGTTGGAGTAAAATATTAAGATTATTATCAATAGAGGTAAAGATGTTATTTGGGTCTTAGTATAAGATATTAAAATTTCAGTACTAAGAACAAGTTGTACTCGATATTTATTATGTTCGTTTTTATATGTTTGGTAACAGATTTTACCCCGTTACAACTTAAAATTTATTAAAAAAAAGAATCTTCTGCCTACATCCAGGCACTTCCTTTGTCTCTTAGGATCTGTTAGTAATCTTGTTTACTTGAAACATTATTCATTCTTGTGATAACACCCCAAGCTGAGTCGTTTGCATTGTTGCGTTGAATATTTGATATCGAAGGAATCATTTATTCAAAATATTATTCTCTGGAATAACAAAGCGCTCAATAATATTCATGCACGGTCAATTAATGTGAATTATTGTGAACTTAGGCAAGGACATCTGGGGTTATATTAATGAACTGATTGGAAGACTGGTTTATCTCTGTGATTTATCTCTGTTAAAACATTTAATTATCTTCACACGATATAATATTTTGTGTGTTAATGTGATGTCAACCACCCAATCAGCCAATCCCATGCAGCTGTACACCATTTGCATTCAGTTCCTTGCTAATTACTAGTCCTCCAAGCAAATCTTGGTAAGACATTTAACTCCAATTGCATCTACGCTATTTAACCTTTCGTAATGTTTTGCTGTTCAAATCAATTGAATCACTGAGTCAGTAATTATGATACAGCATTGCTCTGTTTTCATTTAGTTCCTATCCTAATTTCTAGTCCACTGAGTAACCAAACATGCTTCGTGAAAGTGGACTCCGTATAAGGAATTGTCAGGCCATTATATTAGTTTATGTCTCTTTGGTAATTGAACTAGAAAACTTTAATTGCCCTTTGTGAACTATCTCTATAATTATATGATATATATGCCCCACCATGTCACATTCCTTACAAGACTAACCATATTTCATTGAAAACCTAGTTCTATTTCTAATTAATGAAGTACTAATATAATTATAAACATCTAGAATTTTAAAGTAAATCACACAAATGTCTTGCAAATACCTAAAGAAATTAGGACCTAGGATTATAGTCAAATAAATGGATTATTCGGAACATTTTCCCAGCAATTACAGCCATGATGTCTTTCTTTTATTACATTAGATTCAAAAGGGAATACAATTTAGTCGCTACATGTTAGCGTAGTATTTACATGCATAGAGTAACCAGTCTATTTAGCAATAAACTGAACGCTTCTTGCATAGAGTAACCATTCTATTTATCAATAAAGTCAACGGTTCTTGGGTGCCATCAAGGATCAAATTAATAAACTAAAGATTTCTTGTATATCTTGAAGTTGACGCACAATTGTTGTTACTTTTAACTTTTCTTATTTTTCAAAATCATTTACCCCATGTCACATTCCTCATCAAAATAATAATACCTTAAGAAAGTTTGGAGATATAACTATAGAAAGTTAAGTTATGCAAGACGTTCTGTACTTTCGTTGGTTACCCATGAACTCCTAATAACCATGGCATTCGCAGCTAGAACGTAAACCATGTGCTGGGTAGGAATTATAAATTGCTTATTAAAGATATTCAAAACGTTCTCTCAAAAACCAGTACATAACTACCAGCGTGCATACTTAATCCCGTAAAGTTTTGGATCAATAACTTCAGCTTTTTGCTTCAGTTAAGGCTAAGATTCTAACATTTCTGCACAGGCATGGTAACGAACCTTACAAATGTTAAGCCTATTATATCTTAAATCAGATAGGTTTGTGATGACCCCAAAAAGGAAGTAAATTCAATATCAATATCAAGCCTGACTATTTACTCCGTAATTAAGGAGTTCGATCTTTTCGTATTTAATGAGGTCAGAATAAACGACTTTAAAGCAATAACTAATTATTTCCCTAATTAAAGTTTAACTAAAACTAATGATTATATATGATGGATAGAAGCAGTAGCTTAGACGTATATATTCGTTAATTAGAAGATACATAAATGACTGACATCTTTCACTGTTTATGAGGATATTATAACGGTGTGCTTTCATTGCTTGGTTCCGATATTTTACAGTATGCAGACTAGGAGGTTTGTAATTAAATGATAACATGTAGTGCCGCAATAGATGCAATACAATGGAAAGATAAACACTGTTTATCCATCTCCGTGTTATTTAACATACGTGATGTATTTGTTTTCCGTCTGAAGTAGTATCATGCGACAGAGAAGTCAACGAAAGCAAATTCATTGTTTTGATTCCTTAAAGAGTAGGCATTGGTGCTTATATCTAGCATGAATTCTTTAAAATGACTCAGATTCTGATATTACTTTAAAATAAATTTTGAAAATATTTCTTGTACTTATTTGAAGCAACACAAATACAGATTGCAGTGCAGAATACTAGAAAGATAACTAAGAATAAAATAATCATTGAATTGGTTATTCCTTGTTTTAACAGACATGTGCCATAGCATACCATTACTGAATGTCGAGTCAGAATTCATAATAGGGCTGTAAACCAGCTATCAAGGAAGAATTGAATTTATATTGCCTTAATCAGGGTTAAAACGATATTATTGATTAGGAAAGTCATATGAGCTATAATAAACGTATATAGAATATGTGTTCATAATACAGGTATGTATATATCTGATATAAAATGCCTATAGAAAGGACCCCATGTAACCTGCATCACATACGTTAGACAATCATGTCTACAGAAAATTTAAGCCAGAAAAAAAAGTTGTGTTTTTTTAATCTTACTTTCTTATTGTCTTACCTTTCCAACCGAATTCATGTCTGCCGACTTAACATATATAAGGTATAGTTTAGACCTTTTATGCATGGTTCACAATTCATCTGACTAAAGATATACATGTAATGTTGTCATTTAGCATAGTATCCTATCAAATGCAGAGTAATATAGAGGTAGGCTCCATAAAACGTATAAAATCGGACGCCTAATCTGTTACTCATCGTCCTCTCAACGGTTCCAACACTTTTACTGTATATATATATATATATATATATATATATATATATATATATATATATATATATATATATATATATATATATATATATATATATTCTAAGTGCATATGTTAAGGTAATAAAATTGTGTTGATCAAATATGGGAAACCAAGCTAACATTGTTTTAAACAGTTTTCTCATTTTGACAACGATTAATGCCGGAAATACAATATAGCTGGTATAATACGAGTGAGACTTCTCCATCGACATATGCATATCATTTTCAAAAGCAAATACCAGTCACATCGGTAACTCAGACATCAATAACTCAAGGAACATGCCATTATTCGTATAACCTGTATAGTCCTGTTGCAAACCTTTCTCCTACAAAACCTTGAACAGTCAAAAATCAGTGAAAGTGTTGGTCCACACCTGAAATATATCTTAACCCTCTGGAACAAAGTAAACTTTTGCCACCAAGATCAGACACTACTTGAATTTATTGTTTCCAATTCAAATCCTGTTTACTCTCTGTAAACATGAGTTTTTGACCCATATCAACAAGGGTACCTCCAGATGGAATAGTTAATGGAATCTAAATTTAGCCTGCGATGAACTGATTAATGTAATAATATACGGCTTAGAACGAAATTTATACCACTTATTTTCCCATCCCTTAATTTATAAATTATAAATAAGCTTAACCAATTGTGCAGATACAATCTATTTTTAATGAATTAATCATTGCTCCATTTTGACTTTAACAAGCAGTACTAATCTAATTTCCAGATGTGCCTCGATCTTATACTGATCAAAGTAGAATTGGTATAGTTAAAATAGAATGGCACTAAAGACTGCGCATTTATTGTATTCATGATTTTACATACTATAAATAATTTATTACTTGTAATTACTGATTGAACGAGAATATGTGCCACAAGAGAAACAATAAAAATGTTGCAATACATGCATTCCTTGCTTCTATTATTTAATATTGGTGTGCATTGTACTCTTTCTGAAACGTTCATCTTTCCATTTTTGTCTCATATAAGAACAAGGGTATCGGGCGCACTTTCAAAGCTAAAGCCTAATGTCTTTAAACTAAATCCTTATGTCTTTAAGCTACAGCCTAATGTCTTCAAACTACAGCCTAATGTTTATAAACATTCACTGTACTGTACTGTAATGTGCTGCGCAGTTAAAATACATTGCGCAAATTGTTTTCTGTCTGGCAGTTATTTTATATTGTTTAGTGCATTATGGTGCATACGCCTGCGTCTTTCTAAGACATCAGTAATCATCATGGCATAGGAATTCAAGCTCGCAACCTACATCAATATAAAAAAACCGAAGTCCAGTTAACACACTATTTAATGGAATAATACGTGTCCTATTTCTTTTAATCTGTGCTTCTACCAGTAACCTGCACATCTAACTTTGTCTGGTTTCTCTTAATTTTAATTCATATTACTACATATCATTATCATCGTAATAGTCGTACAGAACTACAAAAAGCACTGGCTCAGATATTTCAGACTTTGGTAAAATTGGTCCAATTGCCTAGTTATTAAAGCCAATTATAAATATGAACTATGTTTCAGTATTTGATTGTATGTTAGACGGAGTAAATACTACATATTACATGGTGGAATGGATTTACTTATGAGTACACATTAATCAAACCAGCAAACTGTAATTTAAACAAAAGAGTGAATAAGTATTTGTAGTAGTCAATCGGTTATGTAAGTCTTTGCCACTCTTTAATAAGGTGTGAATCTCATAGGAGTCTGGATGAGCAACATTACAAAGTACATCATTATTAACTAATTATAATCTGTCAAATATTATAAGACTGCTTTTCGGGTAAAGCGCTGTAGGTTTTGTACGCATCGCTGTACATTAAAAGTAAGTTACTATTATTATTATATTTACATTTTCCAACAATGTATTAAAATTTATGTGTAGATAAATGACAAAGGCTTCGATTATTGAGTGCATCAGATGGGGTAGAGTAGTGGAAAGTTAAGGTTGCATGCCTGTTTTGGGATCCTGGGCAAGTAACTATACTCCAATGACTTAGATAATAAAAAACTATAATTCATATAAAAGAAGCATGTCTTCTTGTAATTTGAACTCATCAACAAATATTAGGGATCGATGATCATATTTGCTTTGATGCTTCACAGTGAGTGTAGATTTCAAATAGTGTGTATATGTGTGCTAGCTGCAATCTCTAGTTGCAGTATTTTTAGAGCTGTTTATTCTTCTTCTTCTTCTTCTTCTTCTTCTTCTTCTTCTTCTGCTTCTTCTACTTCTTCTTGTTCTTGTTCTTGTTCTTGTTCTTCTTCTTCTTGTTCTTCTTCTTCTTCTTCTTCTTCTTCTTATTATTATTATTATTATTGTAAACGGCGCACCAAAATAGTATCCCCGCCATAATTAATTTTGAACGAGACTATTCGTAAAGATTCGCTAGTGTCTTAAAATCAGTTCGCTACGGTTCTTGTGCCACATTACACAACTTCGTAAAGTATTGGTCAACTCTCTTGAGAGTCCTGTAAAGTCAATATTACTTGCAGACGCAATGCAATCAGTGATTACAGTTACAAGTAATACATTAGATGGTAGTTATATGCGTTTTCAAAATCATTAGCAATCATGTTTTTTTCAGTAGCATGAGCCTTTGATAAAGAGATATACATGCTATATTTGAACTAAAGCCTTTTCAAAAGTTGTGCTGCGTGTTATTTCAAAGGAAAATGACTTTATTCTTTTCGTCTGTAATCGAAGAGTTTTACACAAGAGAGGGTTATATTTTAGTAGATAATAAAATCTTAAATTTTAATTTAAAGTGCACACACGAGGAAATGTGCTTTGATATGAGATTGCATTGGGATATCAATTACACTTCTTTTGTTTATATTTCCATAATCCATATTATAGTGTCACAATATTTGAGTACTTATATAGTCGCACACGATTGGACTGGGGTAAGATTGTGTGACGTCTAAGGCTTGGTGACGTCAAGTGCATTTTCAAGCATCAGAATAACACTTTGCTATCGGCATATGATGTATATATTCCTACATGACGAGAAAGTTCTGAATGTTGGTTTAACACGTGTTATTTTTGACGTCAGATGTACTTAAACATTATTATACTATTACGTGCTGTTTTTCACGACAGGTACTTTGTATTTAATAACATCCTTTTGTTGATATCTGGTATATGAATTATATCTAAAATATCTGACAATATATGATTAAAGATCATAAATGGTTTGTTATTTCCCAAAATGTTTAGTTCAACACTCAAGAAGGATGGTTGAACCCTCGGTATCAGTCTCTCCCCCACCCTTCCCAATACACAAAACTTGTATTTAACCTCTGTGTCATCGCATTCACATTTGTTACATATCAGTCTTCCTAATCTAAGTAACGTAAAGAAACTAAAGCAAAAAGTCTTGTAAAGCTTAGCAAATAATTTAATTACCCAAGTCATAAAATTAAATTGTAATAGGAACATAATGTATTAAGAATTGAATCCAAAACAATCCTAAAAAGTTATATTCAGTTCCAAAAGAAAAGAATTTTCCGAATGAATTTAAGATTCTGGAATTCACGGTTCTGCCAAAAGTCCTGATGTTTCAAAATGACATGCGGTAGAACGTCTTCGAATAATTCACAGTTGCTCAGAACAATATTGTAGTCCATTGAAAACTTTCCAGTTCCAATGAATAATCTGAACAAATGTTTCCTCCCAAAATCATATATAAACACAATATTAATTATTTCTAAAGACTGGTGTTGCAACAAGACCATAAGAAATTAGAAAAAAAACAAAAAAAAAAAAAACAAATTGTCCAGCTCCATGCTATTTTATACAAAGACAAGGGTTGAAATGTATTTTGCTAAGACTAGATAGGTGACGTTTTGTAAATATCCTGCATAACAACAATACCCACCTGACCTAACTCATCCAGCAGGAAAAAGCATAATTCTTCAAAGAACCCGCCTTACCCTACCTGCCAGTTAGAAATTAGCCCAAAGTTGTCACCAGGTTTAATTATTAATATTATTAATGATTGTAAACACCTACTTCAACAACTATTTATAGATCTTGCGCAATCTTAAGACTTAAAGGTCTCCTAGAGTGTAATACATCATATTGTTACGTGTAGGCTCGTGCAAAAATAACAAGAGAAAAGAGTGAAGCCAACAAGCTTTGTAAATTTTTAAAAATAATTTAATTCGATAGAAAACAATGTAAAAATTGGAAATAGGACTTACGGTTTGTGAATATAATCCAAAATTTAATCCTAAGATTGAAAAATACAAGTCCTATCACTGAACAGTTCTAATAGAATCCGGGTTCGAATCTCGATGAAATTCCAATATGGAGGCGATGACGTCAGATGATGTCTGTCCTGATGGTAACAGATCATCAATTGAATCACAGTTTATAATGTTTTCGTTAAACTCCAGAATAAATTTCCACTGAATTTCTTTCTCCCAGAATTTTTATAAAAAATGTACACTTGTTTAGTTTTCTAGAGAATAACTTATTTAATTCCAAACAACAGATGAACTTCAAAAACAAACTGTCAACAACAATTGAAACCTCTTGAGCCCTCAAGGTTTAAAATACAACTGTCTAAATCTACTAGAGAGCGTCTGTTTAAGGCCGCGATTTTAGATCACATGCTATCTCACGTGACAGACTTACGTGACACTAATTTGAACATCGCAATAGAAAAAAAATGCCATTTATCATGTATGCAAGAATAGCCCTATCTAAGAATCAAATTCTCACACTGAAAATATATAAAAAGAAGAAAGACTGTTTACAGTTCAGCTAACATGCGGGCCGAAATGACCTTGGCAATAGCCAATCGTTTTTGCGTAGTGTTTACAAAATCTGTGAACCAAAGTGAGCTAAAAATAGTTCTCAAGAAATATTTTTACGTTCTAAAGAAAAAAATCAAATCCCGTGAAAATAATCATTACAATAAAATCTAATGAAACCAAAACAAAATAATTTTTTTTTTTTTTAAACTAACACAATCAATTTAATTACATATACGTAACACTACATATCAGAATGTTCTTTTTTAGCTAAATAACTCAGAAATGTGCATTAAAAATACATATTTTAACTCACAGAGCAGAAAATGAAGATAATGTGTGCATTTATCGATGTTTTACGGAAAACGTTCCGGAATATTTGTATACTTCCGGTGATAATAGGATTTCCGGAAGTGACTTACTTTCGGGAAGTCCCTCAAGTTTAGTGTGGTGATGAAAGCTGAATTTATTGATGATTCAAGCGAATTTACGACAAATTTGTCATGCTCATTTTCGTCGTGTGAGGAAGGTGAACTCCTAGAAGATGGCGAACGTAATGAATCTTAAGAAAATTCTGCTCGCTAAGGTTAGACAGTACTAATTTAAGCCCGAACGAGACGAAACGTGGACGAGGACCCTAAAGAGAACATAGGGCATAATGAGGCTGAGCAGCGCTTGGGCTATTCAATCTGGTAATTACTAGTATCATTATGGCAATTATTATTATTATTCTTTCGTTAATGTTATTTCAATTTCATAATGAAAATAGAAGCGCACGAATTTGGGCAAAACTTGGATATCTTCAGAGCAGATTGTCATGTGGGCGTGGTTCATCAGTAACAAGTGGTGTTAAAAGTTAAACACTTAAGACTCAGACTGTGAGAGGTGTAGAAATAAATACTTTATTAACTGTATGACAAGTTTGTTCTTTTAAAACGTGATGAAATGCAGACCCCGAATTTACTTTGGGTGTGATTGTATAACCTCCACAGATAGAAATATTGAAGAATTTTATTAGAAAAGTAAAAGTATTCATAGACCTGGTGTATCCATATGTTCAGCAAGCATATATTTTCTCTGTGAGTCTAAGTGTATACTACAAGTGGCAAAGGAAGTATACAGATTTATGGGGAAACAAATCTTGAGAATAATAATAATGATAATAAAATAATAATAATAATAATAATAATAATAATAATAATAATAATAATAATACATTGCTGATTATTGTCATACTTTTGTGGTACAAAAGGAAGAACAAAAGTCTAACCATGCGTCACATATATATATATATATATATATATATATATATATATATATATATCACACTTTAACATGCAAGAACGTCTCATATATTATACCCACAAGTTTGCTATCTAACACAATAATGAATGATGGAGTGTATTTACCATGTATTTTGGTGTACCTGTGAAAATTGTAGCAGTAAAGAAATAGTCGAGAAGTGTAGATGCTGTAAAGAGATTATTATTTTGAATAAGACTGAGGCGGTCATGGTGGATTGTATCATTGATCATCCAAGATTTGATACAGTTTGCTTGGATGAATATGTCCTGGAAGCAGCATACTGTGCCTGCATTCAGTAATATGGAAATTGCAAGGAAATCCTGTCCGAATACATGAACACTTGTAGACAAAATATTCTTACAGTAGTTATGGTGCTATTATCAAGGTCAATTTTGGGACAAGTGATTGCTTTATGCGCATGTGAAAATTATGCTTAAAATTCCTTTACATAAAATCTCTCCTTCATAAACAGAATGTATCAGTACTATCACTTTACTTGAGTGTGGAATATTTACCTAAGCATTTTATTTTGATAATATGTCGTGCTAAATTCATTCGTCCATTATCTTGGAAAATCTTATGAAAAATTCTTTAATCCTCTATAATTTCATTTCTCGAACAGATTCTATGCTATGACATTAAAAACATATTGCTGTCTGTTCATGTTCACATTTGATTCATTTAGCTTCCTAACACTGGTTGTAGTAAAATATAATTTTATGCTAAAAGCTTTGACTCTGAAAGCATGAAATAAGTAACAGAAAACCGGGCTACATGAAATAACATAACTTTATTAAAGTTGAGAAAATTTGCTGTATATTCTATTTTCAGTCATAATAGATACATGGCTGCATAGAGGTGGCAACAACTGTCTATCAACTGACTACGGCTTCCTGACCAGTTCCTCCAGCACTTCCATCAATTCTTCAACATAGTCTGAAAACAATTGTTACCCCAGTAATTCAAGAAACCGAAAAGTGTCATCCACTGCCTATATTCATACTGACAGTTTACCAAAGAAAATTAATGGAATTGGAAAGAAGACTTAATTAGTATTCAATTTAGCATACATGTAAGTCATTGTTTAATGAATGAATGAATGAATGAATAATAATAATAATAATAATAATAATAATAATAATAATAATAATAATAATAATAATAATTTTTGTTGCGATATGATTTTGAGTATGTGCTAGAAAAAAGACTCTGTGTTAGCTGTGTTTTGATTAAAATCTTTCAAGTTCGAGTTGCTTTGCTTTAGTTGGTTTCTCCCTTCTGTGTGTGTATGTAAAGGGCCGGGGAGGAGGGAGCTGACTGTATTCCTAGTGACATGTTCACTGTCCAACTTTAATATAACTTTAAACATAGAAGTGTTATATTACTATATGTGCTTGTATACGAGTTTTATCAAATGGTATCATTCAGTGTAGTAAAAATTGCAATATCTACATACCCTTGGCTACATGTCACACATCATAATAGCGTGTGGCTCTCATATTCTCTCTGATCCATTTCTGTATCTCAACATGCCTGTCTGTTATAATAGTGTCCACCTCCACACTCTGGTTCTGCAGTTTTTTATGGTCTTGAAAGTCCCTCTTTCTCTATGCCGTAACTACTCTTCACTTCATTGTTCTGAAGAAAAGAGAAAAAAAAATGTGTTGAGCAAAATTAACAATACTTATATTTCTTGAAATGTGATGTTATCTGTACATAGCTTAAATGTGTTTACCAACATTTTAATAATCGACTTATGCATAAGTAACATTGAAAAAGTAAGCTCATTCTCTTCCATGAGTGTCATGTATGAACGCTGACAAGTACATGAAAGTTTGCAATGCCTTTGCTCCTTCTCTTTACTTGCTGGACATTTACTTCACAACCTGTGTAGTAGGTGAAATTTTAGACGTGTATACTGATTATCGTGGTTTTCGCACAGATGAGGATTTCTCATGAATATGTGTATCAATTAAAGTGTATCATTGCTAAATAATAACAAGTTCACAAGGGCTTGGTCTACCGAGTCAAACGCTTACATAATCTTACTGAGCTTAGTTAATACAATGTTATATGTGTCGTTTGCTTGTTTGTTTTTTCTTAAGTATCCTATCAGTCTGACATTGAACAGCAATACTGCATGATGGTGTATCTAGTCCCTGTAATAAGAGTATGAAAAATGTGTTTCATGCCTTTGCAGTAGATATGGTAGTCACACATGAAGTCTTTTGCATGTCTGAATAATAATTGACAAATGCACCAAATCTTTTTGCTTACTTTTACAACTAAGGGTTGATCATATAGTTTGACATATTACCAATACACTGTAGTTTCTCCGCAATAAAAAAAATACATAACTTAATTATTGACTCATATGCTGAGACAATTTGTGAGACCTTAGGAATCCATATCAACTATGAAGCTATACAAACCATGTAAACAGGGAATGAATGGAAAGTTCACTGTAACATCAAAATGCACCACAGGATATATCACACCATCTACTGTCTTCGGTTCTCTCTAGTGCATTATCTTCTAGGCGCTTGTTCTCAAAATTCTCATTCAAAACATATATATATATATATATATATATATATATATATATATATATATATATATATATATATATATATATATAATTAGAGCAGCATTAGAAGGTAAAATCTTTACACCGACAGCATTAAAGTATTTTGAAAAAAAATCCTTTTAACTATGGTTCTGTACATATTGTGAATAATAATACTATACTCTCCACATTGAACGGACATTAGTATTCACACTCACAAGCAATGGGTTGTGGGTTTGACTCAGATCTAGACTGTCATTCATTGACACAGTTGTGTATATTCTGGCAAACAAGGTAATTTACTCCCAGTGCCTCAACACGAAGGGGTAATTAGCCTTTACAATTAAACACAATCAATACATCAAGTATTCACAACATTTTGGCTTTAGCAGAAAACTTTTTTTGTTATTATTATTATTGTTGAACAGGCATGAAATAAGCATGGGCATGCAAATGAATTTTTCGGGGGGTAAAATAATAATGATGGAGTGGGCAAAACTAAATTCCAAGGGTCACACACACACACACACACACACACACACACACACACACACGCTCATCATGGTAAAGCAGGATTCATTTTTAGGGGTAGGGGTGCGGCTATTATGGTTTGCAAACACCCTCACACTAAAATCGCCCTCTCCCATTGATCGTTCTTTTGCTAGGTATATTTGTGGCGAGGGGTAGATGCTGACAACCAATAATATAGCAAGATAAAGATGTATAAATATGTTACCCTCGCTATCTCTCGCTTCTGTACAAGCTTCTCTCGGTCTACATGTTGTTAGCCCTGCCGTAACCCTTGGTTTTTGTTGATCTGGTTTTCACGGACTCAGTTATCTGGCGAGAAAACAAGCTTGGTACTGCATTTGGCAGGAGTCGTCTGATGGTCGTAATACTAACTGACTCTTTAATTTTATAGACGGTATCGAAATCGTCGTCTCTCAAATGGCCACTGCAGACTATCTCGCCTGTCACTGGTCAGATAACGCACGGATCTATGTACTGAATGCAACTAAGAATGGAAGTAGAAATGCACAGTTCACTACAGCACGTCACGTCCTCTTTGTCTTACGGAAATCGCTTAGCGCGAAATCGGCTATAAGCGTTTTCCTTGTGCGATAAAAAATCGATGTTGTTATTATTTTCATTAATGATGAGGTATTTGACATAATATCTTTAAAAATCACATCTAGGAGATTAAATTTATCATACAAACGAAAGCTGTATGAGCACACTAGTAGACCTTTAAGTATGGTGTGCTCGATAAATTTATTGAAACCCTAGTGTCACGCCTTGGTCAGATTGAGAAACGAAGTAAGTAACAGTAAAGAAAACTATGTCAAATAAATGTTCAATGTATCTTCTGACTGAGCACAGCAATATGCATTTAGATCGACTAGTTTCGATTCGAGAAAGTTCAATCACTCGTGCAGTTTTTTAGTAGAAAAAAATTTCGATTTTCTTGTTAGCGCAACGGTCAGCTCTTTGCTCTGTATTTAACAGAGACATGAAATACTGCAAAAAGATCCTTTCTCTGATTCTTACACAAGTACATGGAAATGACACATTATTAGTGATGTCCTTCATAGTAAAGTGTTCAGACTATATATATATATATATATATATATATATATATATATAGTATATATATATATATATATATATATATATATATATATATATATATATATATATATATAGTGTATCTGCATAGGATATTGTGGTCCAGGTATAAGGGCTTCTCACTCTCTTTGGTAGGGGTAGGTATATCCGAAATATTGGTATTGTGATATATTGCTATACGAGGCAATATATCGCGACAGAGATTGCAATACTTGGGGAAATCTGGAATCTGGAGAAAGTGCAATATTATATTTATGTTGTTTTTAAAATCGAAGTTTGATATGACTCAAATATACAAGATTTCAGATTTCGTGTCCGCCATCAAGAGATGTTGTATAACCATTTGCAAATGATACGGCTGTCAAAAAATACATTTCTGCTTTAAGAACAGACATTGAGATAGATCTAAGATTGAAACTAAACAAATTAATGCGGAAGGAGACATTTTAGTTGTAAAGTTGTTGTAGAGAGACATCAAAAGCCGGTTCATTCCCTATGCACAGTGAATGCAGCAAAACCCAGTTCATCCCCCAAGTACGATGAATGCAGCAAACACCAGTTCATTGGCAATGTTCACTGATACACGTACCAGCAAGATCGGTACTACAATATGCCTGTACACCGATTACATCGCACACACACATGCAGTTTGCTATACATGTGCCGATTTCTAATTATACTTTCATGTTTATACTATGCATGAATAACTATAGAATCAAATGTTTTGGATATTTAACCGAATGTTAAATTCAGCTTTATCGTTTTTGTTTTATCTTTGTTGTTTTGTTTATTTACTGTTACAGTTGTTTGGGATGGCACTTGATTGCATGCCATAGTTGATATGTAAACGTGAAACGCTAATTCATAAGAAGATTTATTATTAAACACTGCGTTTCTAAAACACACGTGCCTTTCAAGTGTGCAAGTCCTGTGCAGATGCAGATGGCACTTAGGCTTTGTATATAAACGTCTGTGTCAGTTATGTGACGTTGCCAAGATATCTTCTATAAGCATCAACTACAGTCATGCGCCTGAAAATTGGAGGATGGTTTGCTTGACAGGTTGATGTGTCTGGTTATAAACATCAATAGAGAAGGCGACAATGTGTTCCTTGTCTCAAATCGTGCATACAGATATTACAAAAATGACGCATCTTTAGATTTATACTTTGCAATTCAAAATTGATGAAACATGTTACATCTGTTCTAAATTAAACATTATCCAACAAATACGAAAGTAAATCAGCATTTGATCCCGAAGGCTATCCTTTCACAGTTATTTATAATTTAATTTAAATGAGATTGAGCGGATGAAACAGTACAAATAGAAACCATTTCCTTTGAACTAAATAACATATATCAGAATTTACAGAAAAAGTATGGCTCCACTTCAGGATTATAAAACATTACAACAAAACTGATTCACTGGATTATGGTCTTTATTTCTTTTAAAAGCTTATACATTAAGTAAAATTCCCAATCTTCTTTCCCATTAAATGCCTAAAGCAGATGAGAGATGAACAGCATTGCTTCCATACAAGTGATAGACGCAATGCGTCACGATAATATTGCCCTTTTCATGCATCTGAGACAGAGAAACAAGTGCAAGCTAACTGGCTGTCTTCGACCTTAGTCGGGGTTTCTGATGTACATCAGTGCTAGTGGTGTCTTGAGTTGAGTTAACCTGATTGTCATGATATTTAGCCATGAGTATTAGCCGTTTATGGCCGCTTGGACCGGACTAAAAGAAAATGAGTTTGCAACCAGTCAATTTTGTAACATTGATGAAGAAGTTACATAAAGACTGGATGATCACCTCAATGCCCTTTTTTATTTGCTCAGAATACATGACATTGCTAACTTTATTATTTTTCCTGGATTTGGTGTTTGTTCTTTTTACATCTAACCAATCAATCATGTGTCAATTATTGAAGATCAAAACAATGCAATTATTTAAATATTTTGTTTGTTTCAGACCCCATTATCAGTAATCCTCTGGGTAGACACTTTCCTAAGAACAACATACTGCAATTGGTCTTAAATCTCGGATGGCTTGTCAGGTGAAAATTTACGTTCAAACATGCCATGCAGAGGCCAGTTCTGGACAGTTGCCTGCCTTGGTACCGGCACCACATCATTAGCGGCGCTGTTGCTAGCGGTGGCAACTGAACATTGGGTGTACTTGATAGAGCAGTGCCTTATCGAGATTCCCATAAATCAAAATGGAACCAACATAACTCATCCCACTGCCTATAATTTGACTACGATTTCTAGAGCGGGGCTTTGGAAGATTTGCATAGAGTCTATGGACGGTAAGTTTAAATTGTCTAATGTGTATGATTCATTAATTACTAGAGTCTAATGGGAAAGTTTTAAACAGTTCAACATCAGTGACAACTGAGACATGTGATTTGTTTTTTGGAGACTGCACAAATATATAAAATGGTATCGTATCGAGGTTTTGAAACGTGACACTCACATTATATCAAAACTCGATAAATTGTTACTGGCATTTTTTTTTCTTCCAGTTTTGACATCATAATTTCTTCCAAGAAAACGAACCGCAACACTACAATTCATTGAAACATGGAGACGCTTCATGTCATCATAAAGTTCGCATATTTGATCATTTCAGTTTGACCGCCCCGGTGGCTCAGAGTTAGAGCGTCAACTTTGGATGCGGGAGGTCGCGAGTTCGAACCCCGGCCAAGTTATATCAGAGATTTATAAAAATGGTACTAGCAGCTGCCTCGCATGAAGCTCAGCATTAAGAGGTTAATGTTAGAACTGGTCGGCCTGGTGTCAGGATAATGTGACTGGGTGGGACATGATGCTAAATATCTGCGGCGTGATGTCCCACTGCTAGACATCGCTATAAACTGTCATACTGCAGACATCATAGCGATATGACTGAAAAAAAGTTAAAGCTACGTTAAAAATCCAAACACACACACACATTTCAGTTTGTACTGTTACCAAATAATAATCGTACCACATGTATATTTTGAAGATACCTAAGTTGATCATAAATTAATGATGCAAGAAAGATTCATTTGTGAAATGCTTTGTTAAAGACTTGAAGACATCATTCTTCAAACCGACAATCATTATTAAAGAATACATATTAAAAGAAGAAACGTCAAGAAATAATTTAGTTAACTAGACAGTAATGGATTTGGCTAATATAGCCAAATTGGAATACCAATTGTGAAACTTTGTTAATCGCTATGCTGGCTAACATTAGCCCTTCCCCTCCCCCCCCCACCCCCGTGTAAGGTTCGCAAAAGTTCAGAAACGTCTTTATAATGTAGTGAAAATAACTTCCCACATGATACATTTTTAATAGTTCAGAGAGCTTTGTGAGCATGCTTCTGCGTCCAATATGACTGCAAAAATATGCCGTTTTGTGCTTTTTTTAAGCGTATAACCCGAACATTCTTCTGATCAGTGCTTCCAGTAACTACATATATCTTTTTTGTCATATTCGTCAAATTTAGAATTATGTTATGCAAAGGGTGATAACACTGCTTAATGATTCTCATGATACGTTGTGATCATAAAGGAGAAGTGCAACCAGATTATTTTTCTATATCGTTCACCGAAGCAATTACAAAAATCTTTAAACTCTGATAAAGTGCTGGTGGAATGATAGCTTGTAAACGAATGTCTTAGTTACTAATAAAGAACTATATTACTGCACCTAGTATAGGTCTTTTGTCTCAAAGTCTAGGCGAATACAGTCGCTAGACAGACGAAGGATATAGAGTTCCTTTCTGCAAAGAAATGAACTTTCACCTTCTTACAATAGAACTTGTCACCAGCACTTGCTGCACTCACACTCTCATTCTCTCACTGAAAAGTAAATTCTAGAAACTTCTATTTCAAAATAAATTCGGCTCCAGAAAAAGGGGAATTGCTTCGCGGGTAATTCGTTCTAAGGCATAATGGTTGCAGAAAACAAAATAAAAAAGTTTCATCTCAATTGGAGGTTATTTTATCTCAAAAGATTTAAGAGTAAATATATTTCTTTGCTGTTAAATACGTTTTTGTAATTTGTGTGCCATTTCTCCGTTTATTGTATAAAATGTGTGTACAAATAAAGCTTCCAAAACGTTTCGGATTATCTCAGTATCGAGAGCCATATTTTGTCCCTCATATGCACAGCACAAGCAAAGAATAACTTTATTAATCTGTTAATTAAGTAATAAATAAATTAATTAAGTAATTCACACACACACACACACACACACATATACATATATATATATATATATATATATATATATATATATATAACATATATATATATATATATATATATATATATATATATATATATTACGACTCTGTGGTCTGATATTAAGTAATAGTAAAAGGTGAGAACCTACAAGTTGTTTAACATCAACAAATAATGTATTTCCCTAGAATACAAAGTAGCAAATGTAAAAAGAACTTGCAATATTGCGAAATAAATCCCTCCCAAATAATCCCAGAATTTCAAACACAAGTCCAGATGATTAAAGTTCTTAACAAACTGTAATGGTATTCTAAAACAAAATCCAACGCTAGCAGTCTTTTGTTGAATCACAATAATACAATCCAAGAATAGCTCTTTATTTAAATCTCCATAATAAATATAAGTCGCTATTTCCAAGAATGTTATTTTTGACCACTTTGTTTTTCCAGAGAAGAATACCTTGATTTAAATAATTTTAATAAAGAAATTACACCCCAAATGAAATACTGGACACAACAATAATACAACCGATTCTGCTCAGATCCTACAGCACGAATAAATAGTTTCTAGAAAAACAAGATTATATAGTCTTCTTCTTGACCTCAGGTCACAATTGACATTTTCTAGAAAGAAATGAATCTATTTCTATTACTTAACGGAAAATTACATTTTGGAATTTCCAAATGTTTACAAGATAAAATCTGAGTTATAATTAAAAGATCTATTAATAACATTATAATAATGAATATTGTAAACACAATAACACAATAGGCTTGACGCAGGCAAATATAATAATCCTAATAATGAAACCATCCTTATAGAGCTAATATTATCTGTGTATCCGTTGTCTACATAATTTTTAGCACAAAAAAATGATTTTGGTCAGGTACACAAAGAACTTGGTTTTCTACAAGGTCAGCTACAAAATTACAATTTTACATACCCACAGCATATAATGAACTAAAAAATTACAAAAACCTAACTAACAAACAATGCAATGCATATATGTAATTTTTGATTCCTATATGTGCACATGTGCCAAATATATTGTTATGTTTTTGCATGTGAAACTACAAGATTTCCCATTATGCCATGGACGCTTGATTGTGTGTGCCTAGAAAAGTTGCATTGCAACAGAAAAAGAGGAGCACCTTGTGAGATAGAACGAATAAATAGATTTGCCTTACATTTCTGACATGGAAATTAATCTTTGATAATGAAATTTGACAAGAAGCCGTTAGCGTCTCGCTGAAGTTATTTACCATTACTTCCTTGACAACAACGACAAAAACCCTTGTGATGAATTACTGAATCTGACTTCCATTGTTTTCCGATACGGTCAAATAGTTTACAAAATGAATAAAAAGAAAATGTAATTTACTGTGGCAGACAATATCAACCCAATCCTAACTATTTCTTAAGTCACGTATAATTATATGACCAGGCTATGACAGTGAGGTAAATTTACGAAGGAAGGATGGGGGTGAGTGTTGTGCCGAAGAGTGAGTTTGATCTGTAAACTTCAATTCTGGAGCACTTTTGGTATATAATAGAAAACAAATGTTCGTTTCCTACATTAAAACCTGATATGTTGTATAATGTGGTACCAAAAACTTCGTAACTCGTTAAAATATCATCTTTTTGATACCATATGATATACAGCACTTTCGGTCTCTTTTGCATGTAAGGTTTCCGTTACCAAACCTGGCTCAAAACGCATACCGAATTCGACTGAATGAAGAAAATAAAATACTGCATTGCTTACCGTTTGAAACACAGCTATTGTCCCCAGAATATTCTATTCAAAATAATACTAATTTTGTACACACGAGATACTACCCCGGTGTTTTCGTGACTCACGATATGTCGGCCTATTCTGTGCATGGCATTGAATAGATTAATGTTGTTATGCATCGGACTATAGAAATGAAATACGTTAGGTTGGACTCTTTCAGTAAGCATCTAAGCCTAGGAACTAGGTCAGGTTTATAGCTGGTTCTACAAAATTCAACATTACAATGCCACTAAATGGCAAGAGATATTAAGCAAACTAAACCGACTGTTTTAAAATTAGTAAAAGTTCAACATTTAATAAAAATAAGTTCAAGAGAACCAACAAATGAATAGGATGTATTGTCTTATAATGTCTCCTACATGGAACAAAATACTAAAGGATTGTGAAACAGACTATACGCCCAACAATGTCTTGACAATCCGCACTAGCAGCAAGTTGACAAGTCAGTTAGCAAACAATAAAGCAGGTATGGAACAACTTCTAGCAACATTCGAAAGTTGGACTAAGCTGCAGTATTGTTGAAAGGTAAACATTTCCCTCTTTCAAAAAATTTGTATGATTCTAAAAGATAAATATTGATTAGGTTTATTTGGGTTAAAAGTTCAAGAAGATCATGTAGTGGGTCTTCATGTTGACACTCGGAAATCACATTTTCGTTTGCATTTAAAATAGAAATGTGGGATATTTTTTACATTTTATAAATACTACTTACCTAAATTAAAATTCAGTTGTTCTTTAAAGACGGAAACTGGATTTTTGACCAAACAACATAAGAGATTATGTTCAAAAAAATGAACCACCATGGCCGACATGGTGATATATATATATATATATATATATATATATATATATATATATATATATATATATATATATATATATATATATATATATATATATATTGTCACGTGTCCAGGATTGTTCAAAAGTAACAAAGAAAAGAGTGAAGCCAACAAGCTGTATAAATTTTAACAGAATAATTTATTTCCCTGGAAAACAAGGTAAAAATATCAAAAAGGACTTAAGCAATTAAATTACATACACGTAACACTTCCCCCATAAAGAAAAAGAAATATTTATACAATAAAGCTTTCTTTTTACCATATGTTAATTATACATGAGGTAAAAAAGTTACATAAGAAGAACTCTCATGAATTATACAAAGTGTACATGAAATAATATTTCTATACACGGGAAAGTGCATCTGCAATTAAATTGTCTATTGCCTTGATGTGCCTGATGTTAAGATTATATTCCTGCAACAACAAACTCCACCTTAATAATCTTTGATTTTTGATTTTCATCTTGTCGATGAAAGTAAGGTGCTTGTGATCACTAAACACAAAATCGGAGAAGGAGCTGAGCTAAGGTAAACTTCAAAATGCTGTAATGCCAATATTAAAGCCAAACATTCCTTTTGGATTGTTGAGTAATTTCTTTGGTATTTAATTTCTTAGAGAAATAGCACACTAGATGATCAACACCATTTCTATCTTCTTGAATCAATACTGCTTCAATCCCAACATCCCTTGCATCAACAGATAGTTTAAATGATTCATTGAAATTTAGAGCTATAAGAACTGGTGCACTTTTAAGTATGGCCGTTAACTTGTCAAAAGCCTCCTGACATTCCTCAGTCTAAAGAAACTTGTTTTTCTTGCTCAATAAATTTGTCAGGGGTTCAGCAATATTAAACAATTGGAACAAAATTTCCGATAGTATCCAGCCATACCCAAAATTCGCATCAGTTGCTCTTTACTGACAGCCACAGGGATTTCAAAGATAGCCTTGACCTTAGAATCTATGGGTTTAACTTGTCCATGTCCCACAATATGTCCTGGAAAAGTTACACAAGCACGGCTGAACTCACTTTTGGATAAATTGATTGTCAAACTGGCATCAGTGAGTCTGTCAAAGAATTTCCGAATTGTTGCTAGATGTTCTTTCCAGGTGTCGTTGTAGATGATGACATCATCGATGTAAGCATCACAATTATCTAGACCAGAGGTAATCATATTCATCAAACGTTGAAAAGTACTTGAAGAACCCTTCATCCCAAACGGCATCACTTTGTATTGATAAAGCCCATGTGGAGTCACAAATGCCGAAATTTCCTTTGCTCTTTTCGTTAGTGGAATTTTCCAAAATCCTTTCAGAAGGTCAAATTTGGTGACATACTTGGCATTTCCAATTTTATCAATAGTCATCGATTCTTGGTAATACAAATGAATCTGTTTTAGTGACACTGTTCACCTTCCTATTATCAGTGCACATACGGAAAGTTTTATCCGGTTTCGGAACAAGTATACATGTTGAACTTCAGTCACTTTTACTGGGCTCTATGAAATCATTCTCCAGCAAATGCTGAATTTCCTTTTCCAAATATTTCTGTTTGAGAGGGTTCATCCTGTGTGGGTGTTGTTTCACAGGTTTGGAATTTATAATTTCAACGCCATGAAAAATTTTGTTTGTTCTTGTAGGAAGATCTGGAAACAAGAGATCATATTCTTATAATAACTTTAAATTCATTCATTACTTGTTGTTGCAAATGTAAAAATTTCTGGTCCAGATTATTCATAATTTCCGAATTCTGAAGATATGTCCTCCAAAATCAGCAGAGTCCGATTGAATTCCCTCACTTAAATCCTCTGTGAGTGGGACAGGTATAACTAAATTAATTGCATGATTTACCTGGCTATCTCTCACAATACACTGGTACTCCTATACTTTATTTAGACCAGAATACTGATATTATAATTTAACTCATTCATTTTCTTCTTAACTTTGTAAGGGCCGTAATACCTAATTTGAAGAAAATTTGAAGAATGAGCAAAAGAGGAAGAACTGTATTACAAGACTCAAAAGTTCACTCTACTGACGTTCTGTGAAACCATGACTTCACTTTTGACTTGAATTGCTGAGTGCCAAATTCAAGCATGACTGGCTGGAAAATTCCAAACATAAAATTTGATCCATGATCCGATTGGACAGATTTTGGAAGGTCAGATTGAGTAAAAACCTTATGAAAGCTTTTACTATAGTTTTAGTTTTAATATTCCTCAAAGGAATTGCCTCTGGGAATCTTGTTGACGCACACATAATGGTCAACAAGTATTGGTTGCCTGACTTGGTCTTAGGTAAGGGACTAACACAATCTACCATTATTCTGCATAATGGTTCGTCAAACACAGGAATAGGTTGCAGATGAGCCTTAGGTATCTTCTGATTGGGTTTTCCTACCATTTGACAAGTATGACAAGAGCTAAAGTATTTACAAATATCACGTTTGATTTTTGGCCATCAAAAGTGAGTCAGGATCTTGTGATAAGTCTTATTAATCCCTGAATGACCAGCCAGAGGAATTTCATGGGCCAAACTAAGTATTTCCTGTCTGTAAGATTTTGTAACTACAATTTGATAGTTGACTGACCACTCGTCACCAGCAGGTACCTCAGGAGGTCTCCATTTTCTCACAAGGCTTCCATTTTTAATGAAATAACAGACAGCAATGGCCCTCTGAAACAAACAGGAGATCTAAGGATCTTTTCCCTGTTCGACGACAAGTGATTGTCGTTTATCACCCTGATTAGAAAAAAGAGAATGAGTAGTTAAAAGAGGATCACGGTGATCAATACCTTTTGATTGATCCAAACAAAGAGTGAAAGTGACCTCATCAAAAGCCTGACCAATACATGTGTCAGCTAAAGGAATAGTTTCCTTGTCGGAATCATTCTCAGGAGCTTTCTTTGCCATAGCTCTATTAACTGCACAAGCTGGGTATAAATCAGGGAATTCTATTCAATTGGATCGATTTTCTGATCCAAAGAAGGTTTGTCAGTTATAAGTGGATTAACCAAAACATTGGCTACAGCTTGGTCGTTGCCTAGTAACGAATGAATGCCCTGAACGGGTAAAGAAGACACTATTCCGACTATCACAGGTCCTGCAACTAAATCTGATGACAAATTTACAGAATGGAGAGGAACATTAACAAAGCCGCACTCTACTCCCTGAATGAGAACACTCTCATTAGAAGAAGACTTCTCAGAAAAAGGCAAAGAACCTGATAATAAAAGACTCTGAGAAGCTCCTGTGTCCCTTAAAATATTAATAGGGATAGGATTGGTCAACTCACCCAAGAGTGATATAGAACCCTTCGACATGAATGGTTCATAATTCTCCATAATAAAACCAGACTGGGGTTTGTTAGACCCAACAAAAGTATTGCTTTCAATACATGACCGTGACCTTGACCTCTTACAAATATGAGCATTTTTGATAGGAACCTGATGTTCTTTGTAATATCAAAACCTCAATTTGTATGTGAAGTGGGAATGTGCTTTTCACTTGCCAGCTCTCTTTCTTTCAACTTAATTTGAAATTCCCATTCGTCCTTCTCTTTTTGCATTTGCATCTGTCTCTCTTCTCTCTCTCCTCTCTCTCTGCTCTTTCTCAAATTGTAACTGCGTTTATTTATCTTTTTCTCTTTCCTCTCTCTCTCTCTCTCCTTTTTCTCAAATTGTAACTGCAATTGTTTCTCTGTAAATGCATTTGTTCGTTTTCTTTTTCCAATTGTAACTGCATTTGTTCTTTCTGTAACTGCATTTGTTCTTTTTCTTTTTCTAATTTCAGCTGCACTTGTTTCTCTCTCTCTCTCTCTCTCTCTCTCTCTCTCTCTCTCTCTCTCTCTCTCTCTCTCTCTCTCTCTCCTGTTTCTCAAATTGTAAATGCATTTGTTTCTCTCCTTTATCTTTCTGAAGTTCCAGCTTCCTTAACTCTAATTCCATCTTGTATTTTAATTTTAATTCCTTTACTTTGATATCAGTCTGATACACACTTACTGATCGAACCCAAAACACTTTTATCGAAAACATTCTTTTCTACCAAATACTGGATCAAAATGTTTTTTATTTCTTGCTTCGTTAAGGAAGATTTTACCTCAGAAAGATCATATTTTCTGGCAGGTTCAAGCAATTCATCTTTTTTCAAACTATCCAACTGCTCCTGAGTAAGACTAGAAAGAAAAGTCTCCACTTTTGATGACATTGTGAAAAAGCCTGTTGATTTCATTAAAGATTTCAAACAAAATGTGCAATAGTACTTGGGATTTAAAATATTCTGAAAACTAGGGCAATTTAAATTTCAAGAAACAATATTTTAAATATTTAAGCCAAAATTCATATATCCCAAGGACGAGAACCCCAGTTTTCTTTGCTACGTGTATAGGCTCGTACAAAGTAACAAAGAAAAGAGTGAAGCCAACAAGCTGTGTAAATTTAACAAAATAATTTATTTCCCTAGAATACAAGGTAAAATAATGACAAAGAGTCTTACGGTTTGTGAATCTAATCCAAAACTTAATATTAGAATTTAAAAATATAAGTCCTATCACTGAAAAGTTCTAAATGAATCAAAGTTCGAATCCCGATGAAGTTCCAAGATGAAAGGCAATGACATCTTCTATAACCTGTCCTGTATTGTTGTGTCAACAGTTACTTGTTGAATCACCAATTCCGGCTTTAGAATTCCAAATAATTTCCAATAAATGTCTTTGTCCAAGAATTTTGATGAAGAAGAGCACTTGTATGTTTTCCAGAGAAATTAATTACTAATTCCGAAAACTAGAAAGACTTCAAACTGATCACAACTCAAAATACCTCTGAGCTCCGAAGGTATCAATTTACGACTGACTATTTGAATATAAAATATCTGTTTTAACCCTGAACTAAAACGCCGCTTAGACCCCGTGATGGGTCACGTGATCACTTAGTCCGAACAACGCAGTAAAATAGTTTGTCAGTTAGCACGTAGGCTATTTACGGGTTCGATTGTACTGAACGAATCTTACCATAAGATTCAATAATAAAAAGTTGTTTACAAAATAGACCTAACACTCAAGCCAAATATGACCTTGATTACGACCACTGATTTTCACTCTGTGTTTACCAATTTCTGAATCAAGGTCAGGAACTAGTTCAGCTAAAAATACAATGTAGCAACACTACTGCGTTTCAAATCAGGCTAAAAAGAAAACTGAATATTCCGAAAATAATGTCAAATCCAGTAAATAAATTTATCATTTCAATAACATGTAATGAAATTTAATAAAATAAAAAAAATTAAATCTAAAACAAAGCTATTAATTTACATATACGTAACACACACACACACACACACACACACACACACACACACACACACACACATATATATATATATATATATATATATATATATATATATATATATATATATATATATTCACACAATACAGACACACACACATACATATATATATATATATATATATATATATATATATATATATATATATATATATATATATATATATATATAGTGATATATATATATATATATATATATATATATATATATATAGGCTGAATTGAACGTACAGACGGGAAGGAAACCCATTGTACAATGATCGGCAAACATCCTCAATGGTTTTGAAATATAAATATGGAATGTATAATCAGTATTGAAAGCTAATACAATATAGAGATCACAAGGCAACATTGCGTACAGAACAATATAAACGCACTGAAGATCCTAACAAAATATTCATTCTGGAAATAATAGAACACTTCGATCAGTTTAAAATTGATGCCTTTCTAGAAATCAGATTTGTAATGCTGATTCGACACAAAAATTCACAGCCAAACTCGAACTATAATGCATAATAGTCTCCAACACCGAGGCGTGTTAGATTACCTGATCTTCAGTATGATCAAGGTCCGGGTCGGTTACTTGCATCTATCCTAAATTTCTTAGAGCATATCTCTTTTACGCTTCTTGTTTTGAGTTTTGTTTCCAAGCTTAAGACATTGTATATCTATGTAACGATGTCAATGCAGAACATGTTCGATTCGAGAGGGAAAGGTCGGAAACTGTACATGCTCAAACGAAATAGAGACATCCTACAAGAAACTTCACAGGAATGTTGCTTCAGATTTACATTTCCATTCCCAGTGAAGGAATTCGGTGCATATGCCATCGCTAGTCGATTGGATATGATATAATAGCAGTATTTATCTTGCAATAAACATCAGAAATATTTAATTTCTGCTACCACAATTATCCGAATAATCAGTCTTTTGGATCAAATGTCTAAGATACTAGTATTTTGTGCATTCTACAGAACTGAACTACATTGACTGATCTGCAAGGAATGTGTTGATATATTCAACAAGAGAAATGCTTCTTATTTCAGTGTGGAGACATGTCATTCGATGGGTCGATCGACGTAATATCATTTATAAAATGTTTCCAGCTTAGGTCTTATATAAGGTGAAAAAAATTGAAAAGATAACGTTCGCAGACATATCGCTTGGAAATGATAAATAGTGTTGAGTTTTAAATAATCATCATATGATGTTCAAGGTCAATTATTGACTTGACATTTGACCTGCCCAATCATCCAGCTACTATCTGAGTTACGTGAGAAGAGGATCTATATATATATTTTATCAATCGCTCAGCAATAAGAGATTAGTGTTAGGACTGGTCGGCCTGGTGTCAGGATAATGCGACTGGGTGCGGCATGATGCCCCAGTGCTAGACATCACAATAATCTGTCAAACTGCAGACATATTAGCGATATGACTGAATTTTTTTTAAAACTACGTTAAAAATCCAAATCACAAAAACACACACACACACCCAAAGTAGGGTTCTGGTAACAATTTAACAACTATAGGTATAATGTCGAAGTATATTATACGATAGAAGGAATAGCAAAACAGAAATCTGAAATGTATCCAGTGCATCTGTAACATGTATATAAAAGTCTGACTTCATCATATTTCTTATTTATGTTTATTTCTTCCTTCCAGTGTTTATTTATATAGAATATGATTTCATTTGTACGCGAACAGATAAATATATGTTTAGTATGTTGGAAAAGATTAAAGCTAGCAAAGCTGGATACAGATATTTCATTTACGTCTGTATTGCTTGTTTATAAGAGGGCATATTTCCAAACGAAATCTAAAATTATTGTCTATCAGGAAAAAGCAAGGAAACAAGTTGCAAGACAACAAAATAATTTAAACTCCTTTTAAACGCAGCAAAAGTAAAGTATGTGACCTCTCAACATATGTTTAGTTTCATGCAAGGGCTTAAAACGAATATGCCATGGTGTTATTGTACTTAGTCCAGGACTGTTGCATTTACCAGTAAGATTCTCACCTTTCGTATCTTTCAGAAACGAACTGTATAGATGTGGTCTTTTCCAAAGGACTTAAGAGGGAGCGGGTAGATGATCAGTGGATGACGGGCGCTGTGACTGGTTAAGTATTCAAAAGCTTTTTATGTTTGAATGCAATGTCAGAATAGCTGAAGATATTTGTAAACACTGAAGGGATAAATCTATGTTCAAAATTTAACAATCACCAAAACTTACTGAATTAGAACGGATAACATCAATGAGAAAACACATGAATAAAGAACCTGCGATTTGATACAATGGAATTATGTGTTAGGGTACCAACGCAATTTGATTTTCATTCACATGAACTTAGTTCAAAAGCTTGAATTTCAGACCTATACCTTTTTCAGAATTTGGCATGAGGATACTTTCCTTTTTTCTTATAATTATTAGGTTCATCATGCTAAATTCTGGGCTATTTTACGACCACGAGATCACGTTGCTACAAAACTGGTGTATTAAAAATCGATATAAAGCGTAGAAAAAAAAATTGTCTTGAAGATAAATCTGCATGTCCTATTCCTCAAACGATATTATGGCCAAATGTGGTTACTGGCATTGTTCATGTTACACTTCACATGCTGATAAGGAAATGTGATTATTAAAAAAGTGTAATGGAAGAAGGTTATTAGTTATATCTCATTATACCTGCTTATAGAAAATAGCAATA
>JAECUM010021945.1:0-12777 GCA_016617855.1 Megalonaias nervosa | reverse complement strand
GTGTCCATGTTGATGATCCTGATGCTACTGTGTACACTATATTGTTAATTTGTCCGTGTGGAATTTTAATCAGGTTAGTTTTACTAACAATATTAGGGATTCCACTGACAATATCATTGAGTTTCGTGTTAACGTCGGAGAGTTTTATGTCAACAGCTGGTGGACTTCCAAAAAAGTCATTAATAGATCTATTTATATTTCTACGAAAATTTAGAAACGTTTGTACATGATTAAAAAAATCAGCCCTGAATGTGGTCATTTCATCACTGATTGTTGTTAATGATGTTGTTACTGGAATTTCCTTATCGTCGACGTATTTTTTCGTTGCAGCATCAAAATCTAATTCTGGTGTTCTGAGATTATTAATACCATTATTATTCATGTTGAGAAATGTACGCATTATACCACTGTTGGCTAATACGTACTTAGATTCTTGATCGTCGATGTATTTTTTTGTCACGGCGTCTGTATCTGCGGTTGGGTTTCCAAGGTCTATAATTTTATTTCGATTCATGATAATGTAACCCGTGAATGAATCACCAGCTTTTTTGATATAATCGTTGACTGACTTACCAGAATCTTTTATTTTACCTTGATCAGTAAAAGTATTGATATTATTAACAACCGTGGTTGGAATTCGTATGAGTACATCTGGCAGTTGTATATTACTTGTCTTTAATCGTCCTTGTTTATCCTGAAAAAAAAACGACTTCATTTTGATCCACACTTGTAATGTTTAATAAATCGTCGATTTCATTTCTGAGCTGGTCAAGAGTTGCATATTTAGATAAATCACCTTGCTGCTGAGCTTTACCACGAGAAGATCTTCCGTAAATATCTACCATTATACCTATTGATATCTGTTTAAATGTGACAACGTTGTATATTCATGCACGACTTTATGAGGTGGCGTTGTTGATGACGAAATAGCATCAAGTACAGCGAGTACTTCACGACCATATATTGGCGGATCAGTTAAATTTTGTGTTGGTAATGTTGAATACCAGATATGAATACTTTGCATGCTGCTAACATATTTTAAAAATTCTTTTGGTGGCGCCAACCCATACGAATCAAAATAAATTATTCCACGTGGATCAGTTGCATATGCAACCCAGTGAGTGCTATGACCAGAGGTTTTATCGAGATTAATAATACCAGTTTCAATATTGTTTGGTTCTTTTGGTAATTGATCACGCATAAAAACACCTCTGAAGTATTTTATTTTTAATTTTTTAGCAGCATCAAATAAATCAAAATTGGACATGGGCAGAATCAATGAACTGTCCCGGGAAGTCTTAGACCCTTTCTGTACCATGAATATGGGGTCCCTGGCAATCTTAGACCGCGACCGTATACTGGGCCTGATAATCTTAGACGGCCCGGCTGTGGCACGTTTGGTGCTCTTAGACGTCTTCCGTGTTGTTTTGCTCGTGATCATTTTTTTAAGTTTTCTGCGTGTATAATTCCTTGACCCGTTGCTTTCTTTAATGTCATTTCAGCGGCGGTTCCAACAGCGCCTAATGCAGCTGCTTTTGCAACAGCTGGAGCTGCAGCGGCTATTAATGCTGGTATAGCTGCAAGAAGTGGAAATATACCACCAGATTTAACAATATCTTTAATGGCACCCGCAGAAAGATTAAGTTTTATACCTTTATTTGATTTTTTGGCTTCATTGAAATGCCTGAGCTGACGTTCTGTAAGAGATAATTTATTTTGACCACCTGCGATCTGTTCTTTTTTTAACCAAATATTTTTATTCTACAGTTATCTTTTGATGCTGTATCCTTTTAATCTGACCAGGAGTCAGACTGACACTAACGTGATTATATGACATTATAATATTATGAGCGATCTAATTACATGTTTTCTACTGGAGCATCAATGACTCTCATTCGTCCATCAACACCTTCAAGTAACATTGATTTCTCTGAGAGTATGACACCAATTGCCCTATAATTAGCAATAGCTCCTATTGTCACACGAGCTCGAAAATGTATATCAACTACTGATTGTCTAGTTAAATCTAAATGTTCGAGTGAAAAGTAATAAATTGGATGCAACGTTGTAAAATCCAGTTGTGATATTTGTAGACCAGAATCAACATTTTGATCACGTCCCATGAATGTCATTAATCGATGATATGTACGTGCTACATGATGTTGATCAAAATTTAATAAAATATCCTCGGATGGTTCTTGATGTCCATTTATCCTCAGTGAAACCTCAGAAACACCAAGATCGTCAAATATCATTATACTGCGATTTTGACTATTTACTCGTGCAGCATCTTGTAATGCAATAAATATATGCCTTGGTGCGGCTAGTCCTTGCTGAGAAGCTATCTGCCATGTGAATAAACCGTTAATTGTGCTTTGAATACTATCCGTGGTCATTGTCAACCATGATAACATTGATTTACCACCTTGACTCATAAAAGATAGTAAACGTTCTTCTTCGGGTATTGTTGGAGTCATTACCGGCATCCACAATGAAAGCTTCGTAAGAATTACTTTACCAGCATCACCAGCGGATCGCCATATTGCATCATCGTCTGTAGCCTTTCGTACGAGTACAACTGTATGCTTAGCTCCGAAAATGACTTTTCTGACATTTCTGCAAAATCCAAAGATATGTGACAGTAGAATTGCACATGAAAATGCTCTTCTATTACTTTTTAACATTGCTCGACGTGATCTAAATCCTAAGTTAAAATCTGGATCTACATTAATAATCATACTTTGTACATCCACGCTGGCGTTTCTGGCAAAATTTCTTGGTTGTCCTATTTCATATTGTTGGTACTCTGGCGAATTAGAAGCATCTTTCACAAACATCATTGATGGACCAGCTGATCTTGAATAATCATCGCTGTATCTTGCAAGACCAAGTATTGTTGTAGCAACGTCAACGTGTTTCTGAATTGATTCAATATTTTTTCCGTCAATCATGTACGTAGCGCTGTCAAATAACGCCATAATACCGTTATTAACAAAACCAATACTAAAATCATCTGCATATGCTACTGGTGCTGCAGGATTAGCGGTATTTAAAATTTCACCTTCTACTTCAGCAAATGCTTCAGCGGGTAAGAAATATCTGCTTGTATCCTGAACTTGCAGCTCAGTTCGCCCACGCTGGTTTGGTTCATGTGCGTCATAAGAATAATACTGATAATCGCGCACAGACTCATCTTTAAGAACTGGTGCGTCCATATCAAATACGGGATCAGATATACGTTTGAACATCTTTATTTTATTTGCTATCGTCTAACACGAAGACCACTTCCAGCTATTAGACTAGCGGTTATATTTTTTTCTTTTTCTGACATTGGCACACTAGCTAACTCTGCTAGTTTTCCATTCGCAGCTTGATTTATTATTTTACTAATATTTACAGGCATCACTTCAGTGCTGGCCAGTTTCACTGGTGGCTGAGGTTGTCGTCGCATTAATCGTGCTAGTCTATCTTTGATTGCTGAGAATGCTTTACCAACAACATCACCAACAGCACCAATACCTTTTTCACGAACAACATCAATAGCTTTCATTCCCCGTTGCTTTGCAATCGGTATTGCTTTTGGGGCTATCCTTCTAAATAGACCTTGAACAACATCACCTAATCCATCTCCGTCGGTTGTTTTGTATACTGGTAATCGTGAATTTATTACTCTAACCATGGTTGGTCCACGTTGAGCATTATGTATGATCATCTTATTATAGTATCTGTATCTAATTATATACTTAATCACTGTGGTAATCATCGGCGATTTCATTAATGAGAGACCGATACACATTAATATCCATGATACCACCTGTAAATAATCGTTTACAAATATCAGCTGCTTCATTAATTATTTCTGGGGAATTATTACCAGCTCGTTTTCCTCCAATGAGGATTTCTAGTCGATCAACATCGGAGAGAACGCTGTTTGGACATGGAGTAATAAGACCACTTCCAGTTGCACCGGGGTCAGGATCCAAAACTGCATCATGATCTTCTTCCTCACTCGTTACTCCCTTTCGTCGTTGTTGTTTTTGTGGTTTTGGAGATTGTGGCAATGGTATTCGTGATTTTGGAGATTGTTGTTGTCACTGTTCGTTTTTGTTGCGATTGTAATTGTCGTTGTTGTAACTGCGTAATATAATTATCTATTCTGTTTCTATACTCATTATATTTTGGATCATTACTTCGGACCCGATCAACGCCGTGGTACATGCGAAATATCCATTTATACCATTTTTCACTGTCCATAGAACGAACATGATACTCAGACTTTAGAAGTTGTTTTCTATCAAAAAAACTTCTCACGGCACTCTCAGGTAAATCTTTTTCGTCGATTTGTTTGATGTACCCAACACCATATTCAGTAAATTTATCGATCAGCGCAGTTTTAATTCCTTCTAGTTTTTTCTCTGGTTCTGGTATACGATCTTTTATATCACCTATTTCAACACGAGCTTGGTCAATACCTTCAAGTATTTCTTGCATTGGTTGAGCAGCAGCTATTTCAGCTGGAAGTTCTCGTTGAATCTTTTTTGTTGTTTTAGTTCTTTCTGCTATTTTTCCAGTTGCTTCAGCAGTTTTTTCTAATACAGGAAGAAGACCTTTAGTGGTTTCTGTAATAGGTTTAAATAATTGTTTTGTATCCTCTGCAAATTCAACTTGAGATTCCTGACGTGATTGTAGTTGTTGCTTAACAGAATCACAAACAGGTAAATATTTTTTAATTGCCTCTAGTCGCTCTAGAGCTAATCTAGCTGAGTGTGGTTCTCCAATCATTATTGATAATATTTATACTGGCTGTTTAATTTACAGCAGCAGAGGAGGTGAACGACCAATATTGAGTGACCCGGCGAGTAAACGAAACACACCATTAAAAAATAAAAACAAAAAGTCGGAGATAAAGTAACGAGATAAGCTAACCCAATTAGAGAAATCTCATGGTCAGTTAGAGGTTTTGATATAGCGTTATCGACATTATTTTCAGCCTTCGTAGGAACCCTTGTTTTTTAGACAAATGACAATTCAGACAAGTGGTCTGTTCACCTCCTCTGCTGCTCGAGTCATTTCCTTTTAAAAAATAAAGCTATACATAAATATGACCAAACACAATTTGTTACGTCACACACTCAAAAGACGTGTCGACAATTGTGGAGTGACGATGGCGGTTTTGTTGGTACTGATCTAGGTAATAGACTCTATCCCTTATGAATATGTCCTCTTTCACACTCGCATAATGGTCGCTTCCACTTTCTCTGATTATAATACGGGGTTTGCGCATAATATGTGACTTTTAATCAGAAAGAACGAATATAAATTGGGATTAAAGCGTGTGATCTAGAGCGGCAACCTTAGTCTAAGACTACTATTAATATCCTATTAGTTAACATCTCATTTCTAAAACAGCATATACCCTAGGTGTGTATTGTTGTTGTTGTTGTAGGGTTTAACGCAATTTTTTAGCACACGATAGACTATACACGGAGGCCAGTATAACTGGTGGAGGAAGAACCCTGGAAAACTCCGGGAAGAACCAACGACAAACGAGAAGTAACTGGCAGGCTTTCTCAAGTACCCACGTTAGCCGAGCCCGAGATTCGAACCTACGCAGACAGAGGTGAGATGGCAGTCATCCGGAACAGTGAGCGCCTTAGACCACTCGTCCACTCGGGGCACCCAGGTGTGATTTGATAATTTGGATACTAGGATTGTTCTTGCACTTCTTATCAGACTTTAGTTAATTGATCAAACTTTGAATAATGATTTATGTGGTCTAATTATTGTCTAATTTTAATTTTTGCGCATATTAATGAAAGTATAGAGTATTTGCTCTATATAGTCCATTTCATATCACTTGTCAGTTTCAATTATATTTTTTGTAAGTTTGAATGTCGAGAAGATTACGAATCGGATCAATTTACAAGTTATTCCTGGATATTTTTGTTTGTCATTTGACAAAATATTTAAAGCTATCTTGCAATTCTTCAAAATTTCTCAAACAAGCACTGTACATGTATTACAACATAAATCTTAAGTAGTAAACTCAAGAAAAGAAAGGCAAAATGAGACTGACTACTACCAAAATTAACTTTTATTACCTGCTTGGCATTGTAATACTCAATTTATTTGTCGTTCCAATTTAGCCCATGTAAAAACCTTATTACTAGTATGTGACTATTAACAGCTACTTATGCTTTTTTCTTCTGTATAGAAAACCAGATGTATGAGATATCAATATACAAATGTTGACAAGAACGAACACACCTTTTAACTTTTTCACACATTGCAAAGTACACACATACATATGTTTATATATATATATATATATATATATATATATATATATATATATATATATATATATATATATATATATATATATATATATATAATTCAACATTAATATATAATACATGTTAGTTTTCCAAACAGATTAATACTCTTATTGAAATTTATGATAAATGGATAACTAGAAATATACATAGAAATAAACAATGTAAACGAAACATACCTTTGCTGACTGTTTGTCTTTTACAGGTGCTTTAGCAATGATGTTAAGCTTCTCCATTACACTGAGCAGATGTTTTTGATGTTCATGTAATTCTGGGTGGTCTGACCATAGCAGCTCTGAAAAAAAAATATCTAACACGTGTCGCACTTATGGTGCGAAGGAACTTACACCAATATCACCGTTGGTTATGTTTAAACTTTATCAGCAACAAAAGCGTGTTTACTTGTATTGTTAGTTTTTATTATCATAATTTCAAGGCATGGACAAGCGAGTAATCATGCGTATCTGCATATTTATGAAGACACTGCAAACAAAGTGCTACCCAGAAAGTCTGTGCGTATATTCAAGTTTATATTCAGGCAACACATGATTGTACATGCAGAGGCAATACGTAAAATGAATAGCATCAGACAATACGTAGAATGAATAGCATCAATCACTTTCTTCACGTAATGTAACCATCCTGTACAATGCCACTTATAATTTGACAAATACAATGATATATTCATTATGTTGTGAATTTGCTTTGACCTCAGTCACTGAGAATTGTTCACATTATTCCATGAATGTTCTGAGATTGTAAATTGCCCTAATTATTGAACATCAACTACTACATTAGTTTACATATATCTTTCTTCTGCTGACATTAATATATTTCGTATGTGCACGAAAAGTACATACTTGCTTATAATGACCAGTTACAAAATTGGATGGCTTCATGTGATGCAAATGAAGGTCCGGTTTTTGATAAACCCGATGTCACCGAGAAGTCTTGTTTGTATACTCCGAGTGAAAACAAATTCATAACATCACAATGACCATATACATGTTCACTACTAAGCATATTGCATACATATATATGTTAGAAGTAAAGCTGTCAAAGGGTAGGATTTTAAGATAATTTTTCATTTGATCATAGAATACAGGGCATACAAAATTGTGCTGAAATATGTAGATTTGGTGTAATAAAACTATGTAACAGGATAAACATCCAAAATTGACACACTAATGAGTTGTTCTTCAGCGGGATAAAGTCCTCAAATGAAACAATTCTAAATGTTCATCTATCAAGAAGCCAGTAATTTTGTATGGCTGACGGAAGTAAGAAAGCTTTACAGATTGGCTTGATAGGAATATACCTATGAGTTCCTCTGTAAACCGTCCAGTCCTTGTAAAGTTGTACCACTGATCAGTCAATTGAGGGTGCTTTTTTATAAATTCATCTGATGTAATTCTAACCTTCATTCCTTCTATCAGTCACTGCGGATCAAGCATCACATGGGCTCTTAGTATTGCAGTGCTAGACACCATGTAACATATTACAACATAAAAACCAAGAAATATAACTGTCTACTAAGGTATAAATACTTACACCATACATATAATTTGCAGATACTAAATAGCCAATGTAAACTAAAATCTGAATTATTGACCATTATGAAAAGAAGGTCTTGTAAATAAGATACTGTTATGTAACTTTTCCCACTTTAATTTTTGTACACAGTTGATCCATAACAATCATATATGTATTCTATACAAAATGTTGTTTCGTACAGCTTATTTTAAATTTTGTTAAACAATTTCAATTTGCGAATGAAATAAATCTAGACTTGGAGTTTTGACGTGCTTAAGCATTAGGCGAATATTGTACAAAACAGAAGAAATTCAATTGATGTTTTCTGAAAATTCATTTCACGCTTCATTCATTTATTGTACGAATGTAACTCAAAGACCAGTGTATACAAAACGATACTGCTTACTGTCAATAGAATATATTTGTACTGGCAATAAAAACATCTGACCTTTTGGCACATATAAATAAATCTGCCATTGCTGTTTCCAAGCGTTTTAATATCATACATACCGTTATACTTCATAGAGCTAAAATTTATATTAAGTGTTGACGAATATTTAAAGCAAAGCATGTGTTCAACAAAAATGATACTGCAAAAGACACCGTTAGCTGAAGTAAATCAGAGAATTTTAGCACAACATGATATAAGCATGTTCAAAAAATATATTGTACCACTACGTGATGCTTTGAGTACAATTACGCTGAGTACCCTGAATGTCTACATAATCAGTTTATTAATCAGGACAGAGAATGATTACTCTTTTTATATTGTCTCGCATACTTTGGAAAAATCTCTTGTACAAATCATTACAAGAAAATATATATTTTTCCTCACCCAAAGAAGATACATTGCCCCAGCTTAAGTTCAAATTTGAGAAATGCATCCAACTCTTCTCTGTTTTTGAGTTTCACTTCAAGCGGCTCATTCAGAATCTCAACCTCAGCGTAGGGAATCACCTGGTATGTAAATAATAACAATTGTAAATATATTCATCTGGACTTAATTAATTATACAACATATGTAAAATACATTAGTCCCGCTAAGATATACAATATTATTGAGAACTGTTCTTAAACTCTATTTTCTTCGAGCTTGGAAATCCCAAAGTGCATTGATGTCTTTGATCTATTGTTTTACGAGTTTTGTATTCTATGCATTGAAAAGTAATACAAAAATAAACTGGAACAGATTTTAAAATACAATTGCATATGACATGATGTTTCCAAAAGTAGAAACCTTCTTGAAAGTTTTGATTTTTAAAGTATCCATTGCTTTTGCAATGTTTCTACTTTGACATTGTACATGGGTTATTATATTTCAGGCATGTTTGCAATCAAAAAATTGTCTTAATATTGACATCAGGCCAATTTTTTTCAAAGTACATTAAAGTGGCTCAAGTTAGAATGAATCGAGTCTGGTTGAAAGTGAAAGGATATTGTTTGGGGAAATTAAATACTTTAGTTTTTCCGACTAGCTCCAAAAACAAAAATGTACTTTTTGTAATGAAATATGAGAACAAATTAAATTATCTTTAAAAAAAGTTGGAATATTTCTTTGAAACGACTCGGATTTAGCTATGATATATTATTAGGTCCGCTACCTTTCTCTTTGTTTTGTTTCTGCCATGTTCTATTACAGCAACCTCATTTACATATACTGGGTTGGATAAAAACGCACTGATCCTTGTTTGCGTTTTCAGGCTCATATGGCAGTATAGCTAAACTCCAGAGACAAGACTTAAGACCTTAAGGCCTTTGTTAGAGTGCTGACTGTCTTCTTGTTAATCGAACTGAAATAATACAAAGTTTGGTCAACATTCATTTATATATTTACTAGTCACTGTATTGGTATGCTCGATGAAGTGCAAACATGTCAGCAGTGTTCTTTATCTTCACTCCAAGAACAATTAGATTTGTGTTTCAAACCCATTCAAAAAAGGTTTGATATTTTTGCAGTCATACCTGTACTATATTTATTCAGAACCAATTATATCGTGCAAAGTGTTTTGTTTTGTTTTGTTTTGTTACAAAAAAATAAAACTCAGTATTAATACCATCATGCATGCAAAATGAGAGGTAATAATAATACCATAGAGATAGCCATAAGGTGCTGTGTTGAAAGTCACATGAGTACCATTTTTACTCGAAATCAGTTACATATTGTTTTAGTGAACGCTCCATATCAGTATGACTATCTGTTCAGAAAAGAAGCCATATAAATGTTCAAGACAGTTGTCAAGGAAGACCCTTTTGGAGATCGAGTCAGCATAGCTTCTGATATAGAAGCAATTAGATATTGTAAGAAGAAAGTTTTTGCCTTAATTGTCAACACAGTCATACGAGAAGGAGAAATATCTGTTATGAAATTTCGCTCATTTCGGAGGTGATGTCGACATTAGATTCAGTTAGTAACAGCTACATATAGTGAAATGGATTTTAGACAAAACCTAACATTGCTACCAACATTCTTTCACGAGGAGTAGTGACTAGATCTTCATGATATCAATGGTGCATCATTTGTCTTTGGAGCAAATGGGTATCCTAAGATGACTTTTGGTCAAATATCCATGTATATCGGATGGTGATAAAATAGTTTTACAATGACAAGTCCTCCTGCTGAGTTAGTTACAGAGGTACTGTTTTCATTAAGGACCGGCCACAACTTGGGATCAATGTGTAACTAAATTCTCGATGGCATTCCTCCCAAGAGTAGTAATATACACATCTTCGAATGGATATACGATGTTGACAGATGATCTATACCCAGCAGACCCGACAGAATCATGCAAATAATTTTGAATTGATTTTGCAAGAGATTGACCATTTGGTTGAAAATAGTTTATTTCTCCTGCATTGTGGAATTGAATTACATTGACAGTTTTCTATAAATGAACAAATTTACTAGTCTTTCGAATATGAATGCTATTGTCACTTTAATATCAAGAGATGCTGATGTCTATTTCCATGGGCCTTTCATATCATCTATAGCATACTGATCAATGCTAGGGTTCTGCACTTAGTCATTTTTTATGTAATTTGTCCTATACTGATATGTTCAATATTAAAACTCTTTTCAAAACTTCCAATTTTCAAATATTATTCATATGATGGGGGCACAATATTTTATTATCAGAAACAACGTTAATTATCGTCCGCATTATTACAATGTTAAAATTGCATCATTGCAATACAATATTAAATTATTTTGGCCTCGCGAAAGTTTGCAAAGTTAATCAAATGGAAAGTTTCTCGTTTAATCAGCCTGAAATATTTATCTACATGGTACTCAAATTGCCTTATCATTCATTTCTGAGTCAAAACCAATCTTCTCAAATTATTTTCCTAACAAAGTACAACAATTGCACAATTTTCATAACTACCCATTCCTAATTTACATGATAAAGCTGCAAATAATAAACTTTGATAGATTTCCCCATACTCATGTTATCTGCATGTACCTATGTATTATGTGCTCAGCAAACATATACAAGGGCTACGAATTAAGAGTTTGTTTCTATACGTTTCAATCTATTGGTCTTTTATTCACACAGAAATAATGGAACCGCGTGTTTTCTAGATTATGACAACATGGATGTCATGGGCAAAGAAATAAGTCTTTTGGCTAATTTTTATCTCTATCCCGAAACTTTGAAATCTTTTGCACATGGTACAGTGAATATTTATATGAGACACATATTACTAATATCTTTTAAACACAACATATATATTATTTAAACATAACTAATGAACTATAACTGCTCTTACTTGATGTATTCAACTCAAAATGTTTTGAAGGAATAATTATCATCTTCGTGTCAGCATTCGCATAATCATCAATTGTTGTTATTGTTTTAATTGCTGGAGTAATCGACTATTGTATAACTGTATGTATGTATGTATGCATGAATGCATGTATGTATGTAAGTATGTATGTATGTTGTTGTTGTTGTTGTTATAGGGTTTAACGCCATTTTTCAGCACAAGATAGGCTATACATGGCGGCCAGTATTAATGGTGGAGGAAGAACCCTGGAAAACCCCGGGAAGAACCACCGACCCACGAGAAGCTACTGGCAGGCTTTCTCACGTACCCACGTTAGCCGAGCCTGGACTCGAACCCACGCAGACAGAGGTGAGATGGCAGTGATCCGTAACGATCAGCGCTTTAGACCACTCGGCCACTCGGGGCCCCATGTATGTATGTATGTATGTATGTATGTATGTATGTATGTATGTATGTATGTATGTATGCATGTATGTATGTATGTACGTATGTATGTATGTATGCATGCATGTATGTATTTATGCATGTATGTATGTTTGTATGCTTGTATGTTGTTAAGTATATTAGTTTGTGAGTTTTTTCTCGATCATTATATAGATCTGTATTAAGTACCCTATCTTGTTCCAAATCTTGTTTATAATCGTGCATATATCTAAAACTTATTTATTCTTTCTGTAACATCTTGAGGCACAATCATTCTTAAAGTTGTGTTCAGGATTTGGTTCGGGTGGAAATATTTATTCGATGTATTATTCACTTGATTTATAAAGCACTCAATAATATTCTTAGATACAGATATTAATATGGAATTATAGTGAATTCAGATAATAACATTTTGGATTATATTATTATGATACATCAACACATTGCTACACTACAGGACAATGGCACATTAGCATATTTGAGACTACAGGCGCATGAACATGAATAGTAATCATTAAGACCGGTGATATAAGTTTTCAGATTATCTGAGATTTAGTTCACAATACTGTAAGTTCATTTTAAATGTTCAGTTTGTGCTCTAGGTAAAGTAATCATTTCTCGAATTTTATAATTTTATTAAACGTTTAGGTGTTTGCTCCCTTCTGTTATTAACTTTAAGACCTTAAAGTCGTTATATATATAT
>JAECUM010021944.1:0-10962 GCA_016617855.1 Megalonaias nervosa | reverse complement strand
TCTTCATTAACAGCAAACAAATCAGTGCCTGTTTTTTTTTTTTGTTTTATCCATGTACTGCATGAGTAATCAGTGTCATATATGTGTTTTAGGAATATGGCAATTTCACTTTTGCAAATAGCAATGAAATTATTTTCTGTATTAATGCAGCTGTATGTTGATATCATAATAATATCATATGCAATAAAAATAGTAAAAAAAAGCGATTATGAAACTGCCCCTCTGAAGTTTTAACAGCCTCTAAATGAAGAAATAAAAATGTGAATTATCCAAGGAGGGACAGTTTTTAGAACCAATGAGTGCAAAGGACTGGAAGAATGAATAAGCACACTATGGTCACTGATGGAGCTGGAAATGGCCAAATTGCCTTGGCATCTTGGTTGCCAAATGGCTGGACCCAATCCCTACCTCAGCATGTTTTTCTTCTTATGGCACTTATAACTTGGTTTATAATACCTCTGAATTTGACTCAGTGTAAAGAAAGATAAGTTCTTTTAGCCAAGCAGTGGATTTTTTTTGGTTGCCAAATTAAATTTATGTTATACTTGTGCATCCTGGGAGAATCTCTTTGACAAATCATTGTCTGAATGGGAATAGCAGAGGGGGCAGTACTGCCAAAAATCTTACAGACCTGTTCATCTGTCAAAAGATTAGAGAAATCCCATGTACAGTTTAGTTCTATGTAGAAGGTTCTAATCTTTTTTGTAATTACTTGTGTATAGCATACATGCCAACCATTATGCTTTTGGCATAATCATTATGCTTTTTCATCTAATTACATCTTATGCTGGCCTGTATATGGATTATGCTTATCTGGTACATTAAAAATAAAAATAAAGCAATAAAAAATTGTGTTTCTCATTGTTTTATCATCTCTTTAATCCCACTCATCATATAAATTTGAGAAGATTCTAAAAAGAAAGACTGCTGCATAAGAATAGCATAAGAGTTCATCTTAAATCTCCATGTACTTTCCTGATTTTCTGTTTATAGCAACTGTATATGACATATTTCCAAGAAAAAAGATGGGTTCTGTAATCTGAAACTTGGCCTCATGGATTTATCATCGTATTTACCATATATCTTGGGGCACAATACAATTTTAAAAAATTCTTCCTGTCCCAGAGCTTTTGGTTTTTAATCTGAGTCATATGTCCCATGAAATGAAATAAATTTGTGTAGAATCTTTACATACACCCAACACTGCATGCTAGATAAACAAAATGCTTATTTGACAATAAAATGAAAGAAACTAACCTTGTATTGTTACCATTTAGTCCTGTTTTTTTCTCTTCATAATGAGCAATTTAGTAAAGAAAAAAAAATATCCATGAATTCTATATACATAGCATATGCATCCCTAGTGTGTATTGCTTATGTCAGATAACACATGACACATTGTTCATCATCATCATCATCATCAATCCCTTAACCCAAGAGGTTGTTGGGGCACCACAGTTGACTTTGCAACCAATTCTCTCCATCTTTCCCTTTTCTCTACTGCACTTTGGGAATCTCCAAATCCCATGCCTGTCCAATTCTTAATGTTGTCTTCCCACCTCTTGTTCTGTCTGCCTCTTCTTCTGCACCCTCACACTGTGCCTTGCAAGATTGTTTTTGCCAGTCCAGATGATCTTGAGACATGACTGTATCACTTCAGTTTGCGTTTTTTTAACGTGGTCAAGAGGTCTTCATAGGATCCGATGGCTCATTGTTTACATGGTCAATGTATGAGATGCCCAAGATCTTGCAGTAACATCTCATTTTGAAGGTTTGAATCCTTCTTTGTAGATTTGATGTGAGTATCCATGTTTCACAAGCACACATAAAGATAGATATGACAATCGAGCGCATCAGCCTTATTTTTGAACCAAAAGCAATGTTGGTATCTTTCCATATTGGTCTTAAACCTTGTTATTGTTGTTGTTATCTGGGCAATCCTGCAAAGTAGTTCTTGTTTGGAGCCCTCAACTGTGATAATTGGTCCCAAGTACTTAAAGCTTGTGACTCTCACCACTTTCTGTTCACTGAACTTTATTTCTGCACTGATGCCATTTGTGTTGTTTGTCATCAGTTTGGTTTTTTCGGCGCTAATCTCCATGCTATATGCTGTGGAGGTTGTGTCAAGGCGCTCAACCAAGTCAGCCAGTTCTTTTTCACCTCCTGCTAAACCATCAATATCATCTGCGAAGTGAAGGTTGGTGATTGTTCTTCCTCTGATGCTGACAGTGTCCGTGTGGTCATGCAAAGCATCCTCCATGATCCTTTCCAGGAAAATGTTGAAGAGTGTAGGTGACAGTATACATCCTTGTCTGACTCCAACTGTTGTTCGAAACCAATCTCCTCGGCTGCCACTGATGAAGACAGTACTGGTGGCTTTGTCATAGAGGTGCTCAACAACCTGCACCAGGTTTGAGCTGATGTTGTACTTCCTCATAGTTGCCCATAAGGCTGCATGCCATACCCTATCAAAGGCCTTTTTAAAATCTATAAAGACGTGGTATAGATTCTGCTGATGCTGAAGGTATTTCTTGCAAAGGAGTCTGAGATTGAAGATTTGTTCTGTGGTTCTCCTTCCTGCTCAGAAGCCTGCCTGCTCTTCAGCAGTAATTTTCTCTGATTGAGGCTTTTGTCTGTTGAGATTATCTTCGGCATGACTTTGCTTGGGTTACTGATCAAACTGATGGTTCTGTAGTTTTGGCATAGCTGTAGGTTTCCTTTCATGGGGAGCATCATGACTAGGATTGAGTCCATGTGGTGGGCCATTCTTCTGTCTGCCATACCTTGTTGCAGATTGTTGTTAGGACTGTGACTATCTCTTCTCCTGAATGAACACATTGTTCAATGATATGAATATAGAAAAAGGAACTGTTTGGTTGTACTCAAAGGTTTGAATATGTTATCATCCTTAAAACTGGAGCCAACAAAACAGAAATGAGAGAGAAAGAGGGGGAGAGAGAAATATCAACTGAATGCTTGAAAGCACCTGCCATTCATGAATGACATGGTGTAAGGTGCAAAATAACTATGACTGCATCATATTCAGGTTAACTATATGACTGTATCTTGCAAATAAAACACATTATTCAAAAATACATTCATTATGAGTGCAAATGACAATCTTTTCACTGGCACATGTTACAAAAATTATTATTAAAGCAAGTTAATGCTGTGTATACAATTTACCCTGCAAACATCAATGCCCATGTGTGTCAATTAGGATTGCAGATGGCAAACAAATAGAACCCCGGGTGGTGAATAAACACAGCTGGTAGTGAGCAATAAATTCAGTATTTGAGCTTACTGGAAGGATATCAAATACAAAGGTAAAGCTGTCAATGGGTACACACCCATTGACAAAAATCCAGGTAATAAAATGAGCAACATGGCACATGTTAACATTTTTTTAAAAAAGCAAAAAATAAAAAACATGTTTCCAAATTCAGAGCAAAGACATCAGGAGCAAGCGAGAAACAGAATAACAGTTCGAGGGTAATGTCGTGTGATTATTGGCTGCTGCACATTTATCCATCATTAGACCTCTGTCTAATTTCATTATTTTCTACATAATAGTAACTGTACATGAAACAGTTCCAAAAGACTGGTTTCATGAATGTGAAACCATGTATCACAGATTCATTATATTTTGATACAAACATATGTAGCGGACCAGACTAAATTGAAAAAAAAAAATGGTGCCACATATTAAGAGAAACAGGCTTTATTAATGTGACTCATTGATGTTATATGACTGAAAAATGTTAGAAGAGAGGGATTTTGTTAAACTTAAAATCATGTTGCATCAGGAAGAGGATAAATGAATAGCACTATACAAATTTTGAGAGAAGAATTTGACAGTGATGTAATAAAGCATTCATCATTTGTGGACTTCATGACCATTCAGTGAAAGTTAAACATGTAGACTAGATAAAGTGAGTGTTATGCATAAATAATTTATCAATTTGTTTTGTGTCTATACTCTTGTATTAACTTCTAATCCACATGGATTTAACCAATTTATGACAAGAATTTTAACTCCAGGTAAAGAAACTGCCCCAAGTAAGTGATGGATGGATGCATGCATGCACAGCTACACAGATGAATGAACATGACCTATTATATATATATATATATATATATATATATATATATATATATATATATATATATATATATATATATATATATATATATCACATACATTATACAAGGCACACAAACTGTAATGTATTTAATGCTTTATTGTTTTTGTTGCTGTTTCTTAAACCTATTATTATGTTCTAAAAATCGATTATTATTAATTAAATATGAAAATGTCCAAAGGCTGCCTCTCTCTCTATCTGGACCATCATAGCAAGATAGGGCAAAAATCTGTGAAAAGATGAGCATAGAGGATTTTCGCTTGTGTCATATGATGATGTCTGTGGACCTATGCATGGTGGCAAAAGTTAAGTCAAACTGACCACAGAAAGAGAGAGAGAGAGAGAGAGAGAGAGAGAGAGAGAGAGAGAGAGAGAGAGAGAAACAATTTTAAGGTGAGTAGTATTGCTAATTAAAGTAGAATAATGACTTAGATTAACTGCAAATAAAATAAATATTTTAATAACCTCTTGTTGGTTCATCATTTCGCTTAGTTTCTATGCCACACTTATATCCATGTGCCGGTACGTGAATGGCTGAGTGTTCAGTTTTTGTAGTGCTCTACATTCTTCATTAAAACCATCTTTCATGTTCAAATCATAAATGTGTCTTATATTGATTTAATCAATGTGAAACTAGAAACTCATAAAAGAAAACAATCAACTTATCGATATGCAAAGGTGATTGTGAATAGCCACAAAACTTGGCAGGGATGTGAGGAGTTCATTCACTCAGTCAATACACGGCTGCCTGTCGTCAATCTTAACTCCATTCAAAGGGCAAATATGTGTATTTGTGTGTGATATAAATAAAATATATGTATAGTATGTATGCTGTATCAATGATATACCAATTGTTGTATAAATTTTTCCACTTCTATAAATTTTTCATTAAAAGGAAACTTGGCAAGCCTCATTTCCTTTTAATGAAAAATTTATACATCTCATGGTATATCACTGATACAGAGTATAAACTACATATATATATATATATATATATATATATATATATATATATATATATATATATATATATAATGTGCAAAGCAAATGTCATTGTAGAAGGCTTAATGGAAGATTGGTCAGTTGAAAAAAGTTATTATAATTATTATTGGCATCATTTTCATTTAGGGTTAACTAGGCATCATAAGAAGTCTTCTGGTGAAAACCAAATATCAGTATGATGTTCCATCTAGGAGGAATAGTGATGAGATTTTCAAGATGGCTCCTGTTGTGGTCATATTGGACATGATTTTGAGGACAAAAATATTTTAAGACCAACTATACACCTTATAAAGTCTAACAGTGAAAATCCAGTGCTGATATTACTTTCCATTCAGAAGGTGTAGCAATAACAAGATTTTTCAAGATGGCCAATGTGGTGGCCATGGTGGATGTCCAGGTAACACTATTTGTATTTAGGATCAGCTAGACATTTTAATAAATCTTTCTTAGTGACAACTCCATGCCGACATGACTTCCGATGAAGTAATGATAACAAGATTTTTGGTTTGAGACAGGCCATCATTTTCATTTGGAACAACCAGACACAATAACAGGTCCTCTGCAAAACCATGTGGTGTAATAACCATCCTTTTACGTGAAATAGCAATAACAAGATTTGCAAGTTGGCAGGCAGTCATAATGGATGTCTCAGCAGTACCATTTTCATTTACAGCCAACTAGAGCTTGGGATAAATGTGTGTGTAAAGTTTCATTGCAATCCTAGAAATAGTTTAGGAGTAGTAGTAGTGAGATCAAACTTGTGCTAATAGACAAATTTCTAATAGACAACAGACCATTCCATAAGCTCTCCTGGTGTATGACCAGTAGAGTTAAAACCTATTTTTCTTTTAGTTTCAAACCAAACAAGATTTTGGTTCTAGACAACTTTCTATAATTAAAGTGCTGGGGTAAGAGCTAAAACTAAAAAAAACAAACATAAATGACAGTGTACAAGAAAGAAGAATATACTATAGAAAAAGGGTACTTGTATGCAATACATATTTACAGCTGAGAGTCCTGAGGTCTCCTGAGTGTTATGAAATGGAGATATTTGGTCAGTATGTCATTTACTAATATTAAGAAGGACATTATGGACAACTTCAAATGATTTTGGACTTTTATAAGTTAAAACGATGAGGCCATAAATCTGCGAGTTTCCACTGAGGTTACTGTAGCGTGATCAGTCACTTCTTTAGTTTTTCAGAGACGCTGGCAAAGATACAAGATGATTCATAATACATGGAAAACAATTTCCCCAATTAATGTACAGTATCAGATTACCATAAGCTTCGCATTGATACTTGTAGGAAGCGTCTTCATCCTCAATCCTACTGGGACAAAAAAGGAAAGTGTTTCTTGAAATCTTAGTGGGGGGGGGGGGGGTTCTGTCAGACTCCAGCAGGAGCAAGTGTGTGTACTTAGTTACAGACATGTTAGAGCTGTAAGACACCTAGAAGTCTGACTAAAGTTTCCTCTTACCCTTCCCACCCCATTTTTATTTATTTTTTTATTTTTTTTTATTTTTGGACATTTTTACCAGGGTATAGACCCTAAGTGTCTAAATATCAAAAATGGGGTGTAGACCCTACACCCAAATATAAACGTCCAAACATCAAAAATCAAAAACGGGATGTCAAGGGTCGAAGGAAACTCGGATATAGACATCAACCTGTGTTGACTGTTGGCATCGTAGCGTTAAGTTTACCACACATACATGTATGGTCCGAGTTTCCACTGACCCTTGCCACCCCATTTTTGATATTTGGAAATTTATGTTGGGGTGTAGGCCAACATAAATTTCCAAATATCAAAAATGGGGTGGTAAGGGTCAGAGGAAACTCGGACTAATACATGTGCTGTTAAATACAAGTAACATTGCGATTTATAGAGCTACATTGTAAGCAAGGATACGAACAATACCTTGATGCATCATACAACAACGCCTTGCATATCCAGCCCGTTTATTAATTTTCATGCTGTCAAGTTTTACACTAAAACGTTATCTCTTGAGCAAACAGCGTTGTCATCACACTTTCGCAGCCCACACAAGTTTTGATGAATGCTGTCGTAAATACGCGCTTGAGTTCTATTTTCAGCAACGAGGATAACCCGTCTGAGTGTAGTAAATCATTTGTAGCACGAGGTCATTCCTACAGATCAAGACTGAAAAATAGGCCGATAGGACGCCAATACAATGGGACTATGTTGTTTCAGCAGTAGGCGTAACGGCCGATAGGCTGCCCATGCATGTCATTTATCAGACCTTAAGTTAAGGTTACGACGGGGTCGAGCATGGAAACTTGTAAAACAATTATACGTATATTGGAGTACTGTGTAGTCTTAGAACGTAAGACGTATCTCATGATATTTTTGTTTTGGTAGCACCAGAACATAAATAACAGCACGTGATGCGTCTTGCATTGTAGGACTAGGTTATGGTGTCGTATGAGGCGCCGTAGCGGACAAAAGATGGTCCAATCAGAACGTTGCCGTTGAAATTTTAATGTCATATGTCCAGAATTTTAATTTCACGTGTTGTATAAAAAAAAATTTTGTCCTTAAAATTCCATTTTCTAGGTCGAGATTTTAGATTGTATCTGATGAATTAAACAGTAGTGGTTGAAAGTTATATTTTCTATCTCGAGGTTTTAGAATTTGTCGTTTGAATTACACGGCGGTGGTTGAAATTTCAATATCATACGTCCAGAATTCCTAACTTACGTATTGGTTCAAAGAGTTTATGTTGAAAGTTCCATTTCATATGTTGAGTATTTTAGATTTCATCTGTTGAATTACACAGCGCTAGTTGAAAATTGGATGTCCAATGTCGAATTTTTAGAAAGTATCTTCTGAATTACACGGCGGTTGTTGAAGTTTTAATGTCATATGTCGAGAGTTTCAATTTAACGTGTTGAATCACATTGATTGTGCTGAAAGTTCCATTTCGTATTTTGAGTTTTCAGATTGTATCTGTTGAATTACGCAGCGGTGATTGGACATTTTATTGTGCTTGTCAGAATTGTTATTTTTATATGGTGAAATGATCTGTTGATGGTAAATAAGTAACATTACACAATGTCCACTTTAACAATTCAAAATAATATCGAGTATTAAGATACATCATTCTTGTATTCAATTATGGGGCGCCATTACACTTCATGCATTTACAGTTTGAAAGTTGCCATTCATAGGTCAAGAATTGCGACGAATTTCTTTGCTAGACGTCGCTCTCGTGAACGGACCGCGTTATTGTTAAACAAGGGGGGGGGGGCTGCTTCTCGTGCTGTGAAATTCAACAGACGAAATCTAAAGACTCGCTGTATGAAATGGAACTTTCACAGTAAACAGTTTCATACAACGTGTGAATTTGGGATTCTCAACGTATGATACTGAAATTTCAACCTCAGCTGTGTAATTCAAAATATACGCTGTAAAACGTCGACATAGGAATGAACTTTAAGGACATGCAATTTGATCCAACTCGTCATATTGGATTTCTCGAGATACGACATCGAAATTTCAACTGCAACTTTCTCATTGGACCAGTTTTTGTACGCTATGGCGCCTCATATGCTACTTCAATGGTTCTCATTCTGTCACCTATAGACAGGTTTATCTGGCACTGAGCCAATTTTCATGGTCGCTGCCATTCTTTGTCACGTGCTACATCAGCCATTACAATCCTGCAAATTCGTCTGCCGCAGTCATCATCATCATCATCATCATCATCATCATCATCAATCCCTTAACCTAAGAGGTCGTTGGGGCACCACAGTTGACTTTGCAACCAATTCTCTCCATCTTTCCCTGTTCTCTATTGCCTTTTGGGAATCTCCAAATCCCATGCCTGTCCACTCCTTAATGTTGTCTTCCCACCTGTTTTTCTGTCTGCCTCTTCTTCTGCACCTTTGCACTGTTCCTTGCAAGACTGTTTTTGCCAGTCCAGACGATCTTGAGACATGACTGTACCACTTCAGTTTGCGCTTTTTTTTACAGTGGTCAAGAGGTCTTCATAGGATCCGATGGTCGTTGAATCCTGTTGTGGACTTCTTCGTTGGTTACATGGTCAATGTATGAGATGCCCAAGATCTTGCGGTAGCATCATTTCGAAGGTTTGAATCCTTCTTTGTAGATCTGATGTGAGCGTCCATGTTTCACAAGCGTACAGAAAGATGGATATGACAATCCAGCGCATCAGCTTTATTTTGGAACCAAAAGCAATGTATGCCGTAGTATTAGCTGCTTTGTGTTTACATTTAGTGTTTCTCGAGTGTGTGTGTGTGTGTGTGTGTGTGTGTGTGTGTGTGTGTGTGATTTGGATTTTTAACGTACTGTAGATGTATTGATGATTTTATGGTGGATATAAAAGCAAAGTATAAAACAGGTATGGAACTTCCCGTGCAGTCAACTTATGTACAAACAACTCAAGAAAAATAAATATATGGAAAGAATCTTTATGTGAAAAACAAACAAATCCACAGTGAATGCGCGTATTAGGTTCCTTACAAATTTCACATGATTTCACTTTTTGATAACACTTTAACTGTATGTGCTGCACTTGTTAATGTAATATCAGATCTTGTAAGAGATTCAGAAGATGATTAAATAATGCAATTCATGTATGTTTTGATTTATGAAGTGTCAATGTTCACCTAAGGGTTGTTAAGTACCTACGTGAATTGTTTATTGGTTTAGTGTCATGGTCAGCTAAAATTGGTTTGAGGCCTAGTAATAGTTAACCTAACTTTTTCCATGTTATAGCCTCCTAGACTTGTTAACAAGGTCACATGTTACTATCGTTAATCAACTGGATGTCAAGATGTAAAATTCCAAATGTTTCTTGTACTACGCATTCCAGGACATCACCCAGATATATTTACTTGTAGTTTGTGAATTACCCTTTGTGTGCCAAATCTCAATCAGAAACGTGTCGACAGTTTTAGTGTGGTGGGCATATTGGGATCGGCACTCCCAGGGTCCTGGTCCAGCCGATTTTTAAAATGTAAACATTTGGGGTTTTTCTTGAGGAGTGTACATTGTTAATTAAAGTATATTCTACATAGCTGAACGCTTTATGTAAGGGTTCTGCATATTTGAAGAAGAAAAAAAATAGAGAGATATTAATACATAAATAACCGACAATGCGTAACATGTACATTCCATATAAGATCCAATACATTGATGCATCATAAATATGTTGAACACATCATCAGAACTAATCAGATATGGAATATTTGTATATCTCAGTACACATTTAATATGACGTGTGTAACGAAGAGGGGGGAGAGGTGATGAGTGAGTGACGTGAAACGTGCGTGTGCGTGTGTGCCCCGCCCCTCTGTTAATTGATTTGGCGATCGTTATCTAGAGGATGACCTCCCTCGATGTTATTGCCCAGTGTGAATAGATAGATAGAGCACTGACAGAGAACTAAGCAAAACTATTGAGAAGATATAAACAAATACGAGCCCCCTTAAACAATAAAATAAAATAAATTTAATTAATTAATACATAATCTAAAATTGCAATTACAATCCAACCGATTTACATTAATGGAATTTAATAGCAGTGTTCAATTTACGGATTCGTTCATCATAGTAACGAGTGGTGAAAAGAGTACAATGTCCACGCCCGACCTGCATCACCTGGCATCGTTCTCTCTTGACTTTGCATATTCCCCGTCTACGCGTGTATGCTTGGTCTTTTCTCTGACCCTTGCTATTCCGTACTCTTTATTTGCGGACTTCCCTCTTGGACTGTCCTCATCGGGTTTCTCGGGAGGAATATAGAAAGCTGTTCCCTTAATGCTGTTTTTTTT
>JAECUM010021942.1:0-10375 GCA_016617855.1 Megalonaias nervosa | reverse complement strand
TCTAAACCATACCTTTTATGACTAACTCGACGAAAACTTTCAAAAACATCTGCTAGTAATAAAACATCTGTTTTCAAATATATATCATGATAATCACCAAATGTTTTACAACTAAATTTATTCCAAATATTTTGTGCATATTTATATTCGTCGTCTGATACATCTTTGTTTTTGAGCTGTGAGTAAAATTTATCTTTATCGGGCAGAGAAGTTTCATCAAATCTGCTCCAGTCGTCGAGATACTCATACGGAAAGATACCTTTTTTTGTCAGTAGATTAAATTTATCACCAAAGCAACTTTGCAGATTATTAAAAGTGCTACAACCTTTTACGAGCTCATCTAATGACGCTGCCATAAATTGCAGGCTGTCAATAAAACTTAATTTTCCGAGAGTAACTGACATATACTTTTCAAACTTATTTGGAATACATTTTATCTTATTATTTAGTTTTAGTTTAGATTTAATTTCCTCATTGCCAAAAGCTTCTACAATGATATGACTGTCACAACCGCGAAAGTTATGTTAAACTACAGGTATAAACTTTGGTGCATGAAATTTTAAATTACAATTATTATGAGCTGCCCCTCTGTATTGACCGGTCAGATGACAATGATCACGAACTTTATCACAGACTCCATTTGAGTCTACCAATAACTTCTCGCAAATATGACAATCAACCGCTTCGTTAAATTCAAGTTGTTGTTTAGATGTTATTTTCATTAGAGTTGTTTTAAATAATTTGTTAGAAATTTTATTAACATCTTCTATCAAATTTTTTAGTAACCATACCGCCGGACTTTCAGATTCACTATCTTTACATCTATATAACTTAATCGGACATGAAAACTTATCGTCAACGCAACAAAGTACTTTATAAGCTACTCCGCATGGAACATTTTGCTGTATTTGTCTTGTAATAGATTTATTAGGATTATTTTCTGCACCTGCCACTGGAACGAGTAGGCACTCGAAATCCGCATAAATAACGAAAGGTATATTTAGTTTATCATCATAATTTTTAAATTTTAAGACTTTTTCTTTTTCGCTTGGCATAGTTATTCTTTGAACGTTGATACAGTATTTAATATGCTCCTGTAGTTTTTCATTTTTAGAAAAACCCTGCAAACATTTATAACAGAAATATTTCTTTTTTCTATTTTTATTATACTGTCCGCCAACTAAACCGTTAAAGTTTTTTATCCAAACGTAATGTCCTTTATAAAATAATAAATGTATTGTCTTCTGTGTAGCAGTCTCTGAAATATACCTTGGGTAATCATTTTCTCGCTCATCTAGTCCGAAAACATTTACTGAAATATTATTTTGTTTTTCAAACTTTGGTATCCGATTTTCTGCCACTGGAAAAGTTATTCCGTTAAAATTTAGTTCGTCTTTATATAGCAAATACTTTTCAATTCGGTCATTGTGGTCACTCTGTGGATGTCTCTCAGACAAAATTGACCAACGAAAACATTGATCGTCGTTGTTTTTGACATTTATACAGCATTTTTTGTTTTTAATTTTGTTTGGAAGATCAACGTAAGAACTACCCCGCAGTACGTTATATTTTGCCGTATGAATTAAAACTTCATTTATCATTTCAAATTTCCAACCTGACCCAGAAAAAGTAAATTCCTCCAATTTTTTATTTATTTCTTGGTGTATGTCATCGGCGACTGTAGCAATATTTGTTCCAGTTAATATTTTTCGTGATTTAGCTGTTAAATATGGCTCAGAAAGTTCTTTATCAAAACTTGTATTTTCAAAAATTATATCAAGTATATCTTTTTCGATTGCATGTAATTTTGATAAAATCGTATGATACTGAACTATTAGTTTGATACTTTTATGAGTTGCAAGTTCTTTAGACACAACAGGCTGTAAAAGATGATGTAAATTTGTAGAGTTAAAATTTGCTAAAACATTTTGATCATGAAATTTGTAACTGTTGTCGTATCCTGAAAATGTACTAGCAATTTTTTCTGTTTTGATAATGCTCTTTTTAGCAATATCACGCAATTTTAACATTATATATAGTATTTTTATATTTAATTGATTTTTTAATACTTATTTTTCAATTAGAGATATAAAATCACTATAGTATAATGACAGAAATTTTGAGATATATCAGAATGAGAGCGGCCGAGCAAGAAACTTATCATTTTCACCCAAAGTATAACTTATATGCTGAAAATGCACTTGGTTCGGTTATTAACGTAAAATCTAAGAAATCAATAGGAAAACCAACTCCGGCTGGAATGATAATTTCAGTAAAAGGAGATGATACAGATATCACCGAAATGTTTAGAAAAGATTTTATTTATACTTTGTTTTGCGATGAAATTCCAGCTGGACAAAGAGTCTATAGAGTCAATAATTTGATTACTGATGATAATATCGAAAATTTAGCGTTACAAGATGAATATCAGCCTCATCCGGTATTTGATTTATATGAGGCAAATGATCGCGGTATTATACGAAACAAAAAAAACTAAAAAAGTATTAGGAAGTTTGCAAAATAGCGGATATTTAGGTTTAAGAGTTAGGGGAACAAAAGTAGATTTTGTTAATTATTATAATCACCGTTTTGTGTTTGAAACTTTTACTAACACAATTCCAAATAATTTAGTTATCGACAATATAAACAGCATTAAATCCGATAATCGCATTGAAAATTTAGATTTAGTTACATCTCAAGAAAATAGTAGAAGAGGAAATACTGGAAATAATGATTTTAGTAAGGTTAGACCAGTTATTTCAGTAAATCTTGAAACTGGAGAAAAAATGAAATTGAAATCGATCACAACCGCTGCAAAACACTTTAAAATTAATAAAGCTAGAATAAAAGATGTTGCGGATGGGGCAAGAAAATCAACAACGCCAATGTTAACATTTGATAGATTTAGTTTTAAATATGATAATAAATTATATTTCGTAATTCTGTCTTAGTAAGACAGCTGTGGGCAAACATCAAAACGTCATAGCGATCAAATTTTAATGTTAAAAATGAACTTTCATTATGTTTATTTTTTCTGATGTCGTTAGAAGTATTCTATCATTTTCGCCTTGTATTATATTCACATTAACAGAATATGCACTATAACCCGACAGATATTTTCGAACTGCTTCAGCTAATTCTCGATAATTTAATATATTAACTTTTTGATGAGATTTCGTTTGGCTGGCCATTATTATTATAAATTAGATAAAAGTATATTATAATATGAACTTGATGAAAAGACTTGCTGATATATATTCGGAAGATTATATCACTAACGACAAAGTCGCCAACAACAATGTTAATATAATCTCAGAAAAATCTGCTGGTTATAGCGAAGACGATATTTTATACAACAACGAGTCCGACGATGAAGTAGTTGCTGTAGCTGACAGAAAAAATTACAGCAGGCCGACAACTGGACGATATAATGTTAAGTACCATATTGCTAAAAAAATAATAAAATTTAATTTTACTGTTGCCGAACAACAAATATTTTGGCAGTTTATTAAACCTTTTTTAAATATAAAAATAATTGGTCATCAAAGAAATATAAAATATGATTCTATTTTTGTTAAAATATTTAATTTAATTCCAGTTGATAATACAAGAAAATTGTATTTAATTTCGTTATGTAAAACTATCAAATGTAAATCTGCACTTGTGAAATACGAACAAATTTATAATAACATTATTGGAAAATTCTAATTTTGTATCACAGTCGATGAAATCGACTTAGTTGGTACCCAGCTATTAAATTTATCGCTATATCCTCTCCACTTAACTAAACTTTTGTTGCCGCGTTTTCGGATAACTTTTTCAATAACAAATACGTCTTGGTAAGTTTTCTGAAGTTCTTGTTCGTAAAAACTACCGCTTATAGGCTCACCCAATAAATCTTTTAGCTCGTATGTTACAGGTATTGTTAAAAGTACTTTATCAACAACAAATACTTCTTCGCTCCATTTCAGAATAAATCTTTTTTCATATGTTTTTTTTTGTCAGAGAAATTTTAACTCGATCACCAACTTTAAATTTATGTCTGCGGTACATGGTTTCGTTTGCTAATATCGGAATTTTAATTGCGTCCTTTGGCGACATTTTAGTGGTTCGGTGTTTTGTGTTATTATATTCGTCAACAATGTTTTGTAAATTATCAATATATTTATTCGTATTTTTAACTGTCAAATACTTATGGATTTTTTCGTTTAGTGTACGATTAAATCGCTCGACGACAATGCTTTTACCTTCGTTTCCTGTAGCATATTTTTTGATGTTATTTTGGAGCAAAAACTGCTCGAACGTTTTATTAAAAAATTCTGCTCCGTGATCAGTCCAGATTCTATTTGGTTTTCTTTCTGTGTTTGTTATTATTAGCTTTAGCGCATCAGTTATTGACGTTCCAGTCTTATCTGAAACTGGCACACTAAAAGCATATTTACCAAGGATATCTATGACATTAAAAAGATATTTTTTTGGTGAGCCGTCAGCTCCAACGTTAAATTCAGCAAGATTTGACACATCAACTAAATCTATCGACCAGATATCGTCAACGGCATTTGCGACAACTTTACGTCTCGTAAACCTTTTTTGTAGGTTTGTGTAGCTCTGACGCATGCGTCCTCGCCGCAAGATCATCATTACCAAGACAAGGCTTTCCAAGCCCGAATTTATATTTTGCTCCAATAAAACCCTGCACCAACTTTCTGTCAATACGCTCTCGCATACTTGCCGGTTTCATATTACGAAGGTCGTCAAACATTACTTTATCGTAGCTGTGTTTATTTTGTTCGTTGTCTGGAAGTTCAATGTCTCTGTAGCAGGTATCATGACGCATAGCTATTGCATCAACTTGATTGTAAGGCTCTTGTCCTGGCAGCGGATTATCATTTTCATCTAGTTGTTTATCAAGAGGATTATAAGGTCCAGTATATTTATGGCCTGGTAATGTCCAGCCTCCTTTTGGTTTCGGTAATTTACCAATTACTTTATGTATATCTATACCAAAACCAATTATTTCTCTGTTGTTACATTGTTGGCAATATGTGACAATTTTATTTTGCTCGAGACATAAATCTCTATCAGAGTCGCACTTGCATATCATTCTATATTTTTAGTCGTCTACTAAAATAACCTTGTCAACGCAACCAGCTCCGGACAATTTCCTCAAAAACATACTTTTTCCTTTTCCGTAGATTGCGCAAATACTTTTTAGCATCATCCTGTTGTTCTTTGTTTTTTCTGTTGTTTCATTGATATTTTCTGTTTTAGTTTTACATTTGAGACAATATGTTTACATTATACATTTGTAATTTAGATAAAATTAATTGCAAGCTTTAGGTAGCTTTACAGAAATTAATTGCAATCTCATCATTAGCGTGAGAAGGATGATTATCAAACTGTAAAATAAATTTTAAAAAATCTGAGTCAGAGTTCTTCAAACTCGCAGTAGACTTCCCGCTAGTCCCGCTAAAAGTGGAGCTATTGGAATAAATCCTCCTTTGGTTGTTCTTCGACGTCGCGGTGTCTTTTTTTTTCGTTGTTGTTTTTCTTTTTGCTGTTTTTGGTTTGGGCATTTTATATTTATCAGTCACACAAAATTAAACTCAAAAGTTAAACGAAAAAGTTAAACTAAAAAGTTAAACTAAAAAGTTAAAGGAAAAAATTAAACGAAACATTAAACTAAACGAAAACATTAAACTAAAAAGTTAAAGGAAACATTAAACTAAAAAGTTAAACAAAAATGTTTTTTATATCACTGCCAACAATACCGCTGCCAACAATGCTACTGCCCTCAACTGCCTTTTTCGTTGCGCCGGATACTGCTCCAGACGCTGCTGCTAGTCCTAATGTACCTAACACCGGTAAAAGTTTTGGTATTAACGTTCTGGCCATTACCGATAATGCCGGACCAAAGAAACCACTTTGTTTTGACATTGCTGTTATTAGTGTAGCACTTAAATTTAAAACAAAAGGTTTTCCTACGAAATCTCTAGAGATTTTGCTGCGGTTATACTTTTTTACTTGTTTTTTGGTTAACATTAATTTTGTTAAAGTACCCAAAGCACTTGCGTTAGGGTTGATTTTTAATGATACCTGCCTCTGCGTTGCAACAGCAGCTGATAATTTTTTAACTTGGCCATCAGTCAAATGTATTTCTTTTACAATATATTTTGTCATTATATACAGATTACAGATTAAACTTGTACTGTCATTTTACCTCCAACAGAATCAATCGTAATAGATCTGTAGCTGATCACTAACGCGTACACGTACAACGGCGCTACTGGAACTGCTCCAAGTGTCCAGGTAATTTCAATATCAGCTGTCGAATCAACTGCTCGCTCGCTATGTTTACTAACATCAAAATGAAATATTGGATAAAGTGTACGAAACTCCTCTACTGATATCTGAGATCCATCTCCAACATCTTGATATTTTTGTATTGCGTCGAGCAGGTACATGTAAGGTCGAGTAACATTTTTATTAGCGTCATCGGTAAAATTGCATTATATAGCTCGTTCTGGATATTGCTTTGAATTTAGTCTAGCATGTATTCGTCTAACATCGGCATTATCAAATATTGCCTTATTTTGTTGTTGGTTACCACGTCGCGCTTGTTGCTGAAATACAACAAATAATTGCCTCGGGAGTTGTTCACTTGATGTTGTTGTAACTCGCCATGTATAGTCGGTGGTATTTTGAACTGCCATCTGATATATTTTATGTTGATGAAAATAAATTTTGTTTGAGAGTTTATCAAGTGTATTATTTAATTCTGACACTTTTGTGATTGATGGTGTTATTCGCGGCATCCACAGCGCAAGTTTATTTATAATAAATTGTACATCAGCTCCGCCAGCTCGAAATAAACAATCATTTTGTTCCGCTCGATCTAAAATAAGTGTATGTTTAACTCCACGAAATACTTTGTCGTAATCGCTACAAAAACCGAAGATTGTACTTAACGGCAGCATCATCGTAATTTGACGTGATCCTGCTGCAAGTGCCTTTCTCTTAGCATGACCTTCAGTGTAACGTCTATTTCGAAACCCAATTGTGTCAATAACTAAATTTAACATTGCAATACCGTCATCAGCTACACGTGGTGGTGCTTTACCAAGATTATTACAAGCTGCAGTAAGTGAGACTCTTGTAGCGTCTTGATTAGCGTTTCCGGCTGGTGCGGCTACACCTAGCACGTCTGCATTAGCAATAAGAAAACTTCTTACAATTGGAAAATCTGCAGCAGCATCAGCTCCGTGTATTAAAACACATTTTGAAATAAGTTCATCTGACGCAGGAATTATTGCACCACTTCCATTATCTTTAAACCACATCATGTTAGTTGCAGTTGATCTAGAGTAATCATCAGAAAACGAAATAGTATTTAAGATTGTACTTGCAACTTGCAGGTGACTTGAAATATCTTCAACAGTTTGATTGGCCAGCTGATATCTGGCACTTTTAAATAAACACCAGCCATTATTTATAAGAGCTACTTCTGTTCCGGCTGCAATTGCGACAGGTGGAACAGCTACTGTCATAATCTGTCCGCGAACTTCCAATACTGCCTTGTGTGGCAGCAGAAATACATCTTCATCTCGGGTATTAAATGTTCTGACACCAGCTTTATTTGGCTCATTAGAATTTTCGTCGAGATACTCAATATATTCAAATTCTGTTACGGTGTTGTCCTTGTCATAAGGTTCAGTTAAATCGAAGTAATTTTTGACAGTCATTTTTTATTTATTAGATTGCATCATTTTCTAACGGTTACTATGTAATTGGTGTTGTTGCGTTAGATATTAACTTTTGTATAATCTGTTCGCCCTTTGGTGATAAAAGTTTTTTTTATTGTTGTTATCATAGCACGTTGAGTTTCTTTTGTTGGAGCGATTTCTGATATAACTTGTTTAATTGTCGGTGGTTTCTGAGTAATTTTATCAGTTATTTTGTGTCCCACTGCAGTTCTGGCTGCAGATGCGGCTCCAGTTGCAAAAGCTTTTGACGCGTCTAGTGCAATTGGTGCAACTTTATGCGCGATTCCCGGAACATTTTCAATAATTTTAGTAAATATATTTCCAAAACATCCACCAACTATTTTTCTTCGGTAGACTTTTTTTTGTTTCATTATATCTGAGGTTGTATAAAACCGAAGTTGATTGTGTTTAAGTGTAAATAGTAAGTAACAACCTCGTTATTCAGATCCAGCTGTCGTCCAGATTGATCTGTCAACTGCATATTTATACCCGTTATTTGATTTTCAACATTTAGCTGATAATAAATAACTTGTCGGGGACTAATTTGCATGAGCGATCCCGGTGGAACATCTGGGAAAAACTATATATCGCTTGTCCTTTACTACCCTGAGATGAGTAAGATCCAGACGCAATCGAGCAATTTATCAGTATTGTATTTACGTCAGTTACATTTACCGGAAAATCATCGTCAAATGTTGCAGTTTCTCCTTTTTCAGATTTATAACTTCTACGAGTAAATCCAATCAGCGACGCTATACTCTTTGCTGATGAAAAATCTACTTCAAAACCATTTTTAATGTTATTCTGGCGCGTAAAGTATTATAATTTGGTGTTAGTTCAAAATTGTCAGCGTCGCTTTTATCCAAAAATGTTATTAATTCGCGCATCGTCTTATTTAAATCAATTATGTTGTAGGCTCCTTGCGGAATTTTAAATACAAAGGACCCAGTGGCTGTTCCGTTGGAGGGAGTATAAAACGTAAATTTATCATTGACACCAGTTTTCACATTGGCCATGGAATGCCAACACGTACATGAAATTAGTCCATTTTCATACTGTTTTTCAGTATCAAGTTGTACCGGGGGAATATAATTTACTGAAAAATTTGCGCTATCTTTAGCTGTCGCAGCTGTACTAGAGTCTAGTAATAATGTTGTTGACATTGATATATATATATATAACATTTTACAAAATTAACATTTACAAAATTGACATTTATATCAAATTAAGGTGTAAAGTTTCGTATTCGTCAGATGTTAATAAATTTTCCGATCTTAAATAATCAAGTATATCAATCATTTCATTGTCAATTTCAGCGCCAACATTTCCGGCTTCCTTTGATGATATCAGCAGCATTAATCTGCCTATCATTTCAGCAGATGATGTATATATTTTTACACCTGTTCCAGTTACTAGCGGTTTTTCAAGTGATCTTTTTAGAGCTTCTTCTTCCGTTATTCTTTTACCTTCAGCCAACACTTTTTTGTCATATTCTAGTCTTTCATCATCATAAAATTTTGCTTCAGTATCTATAATACTAAGGTGAGTATCATGTTTATATTTTTTGCTTTTTTTTGCTATATTAGTAATAACTTGCTCATAAAGTCCAGCAATAATTACGTGTCGAAGTAATCTAATATTTTGCTTGTAGTTTTTATTTTTTACTGTTATATTTTTAATATTATCTTGATCTTCACCTTTATATATTATTTCTCTTAGTTTTTTTTAAATTTTTCATTAGCATTAAATTTATCTTTTTTAAAATGATGTAATCTAACATTTTTATATCCATACTCTTTATTACCTTCTCTCTAGTCAACCTTCCGGACCTGTTTGCAAATTTCTTCCATGACAAAGTACAAACCATCAGAGATAAATTTTGACAACACAATTTCAGTTGACTCGTCGTCACCATACAGTTGCGATACAGAATTTCAGCGGCAACCGTTAGCAGCATTTGAACCTGTCTCTATGGATTTAGTACGTACAATCGTGATGAAGAGTGCACCCAAGTCATGTGAACTGGATCCGATTCCGACGTCACTGCTTCTAGAGTGCTTGGATCCAATACTGCCTTCACTAACTGATGTTATTAATACCTCTCTCTCATCTGGAGAATTCCCATCATTTTACAAAACTGCCATTGTAAAGCCTCTGCTGAAGAAACCAACACTCAACCATAATGATTTAAAGAACTACCGCCCAGTTTCTAATCTGCCATTCATGTCAAAAATCTTAGAAAAGTTGTTCTATCCCAACTTGTATCTCATCTGAATTCAAACAGTCTTTTTAGCAATGTACAGTCTGCATATCGCCCTTGCCACAGTACGGAAACTACTCTTCTGAAAGTAGTCAATGACCTTCTCTCTGCTTTGGATGGTGGAAAGATTACAGTCCTCACTCTCCTTGACTTGTCTGCAGCATTTGACACTATAGACCATGATATATTACTTCACCGTCTCCAGCATGTATTTGGCATTCATGATACGGCCTTACTATAGTTCAAGTCCTACTTGGTCAACAGGACACAAATTGTGTCCGCAAATGGAAAACACTCCAGCCCAGTTGATCTAGGCTCTGGTGTTCCACAGGGGTCTGTTCTTGGACCTGTT
>JAECUM010021941.1:0-31482 GCA_016617855.1 Megalonaias nervosa | reverse complement strand
TGTACCAAAGCGGCAAATTTAAAAATGCCAGTTTGATGTTTGCTCAGTGCCAATTAACAGAGGAGGGTTATTTGAGTTCCCTGTGATCTTGCCGCACAATTGACGCTTATTCAAGTAGCAGAACTTAGTCCTTAGACTTTACACGTTGTATAATCAAAGTGTTACTTACAAAGCCTAGATGGATCTGACTTGCAAAATACGCCCCGACTTACAGAAGGGTTTAATAAAATCTGGATTTTTGTAGCCCTGAAAAGGAGAGATCGACTTATAGTCGAGTTGACGTACAAGCGAGTATGTATGTATGTATGTATGTGCTTTATAGCACATTAGAACAAGAGTGATGAAGAAGTGTCAACAAAAGATTAAGTTTAAATCCAAGGAAAACTTAACTGTACAAAAAATCCGGAAATTTAAACCGTTCGAAAAATTCCCCAAAAATCAGGATAGCAAGGTAAAATATGACAGATGCTACACATTCTCTCTCTCTCTCTCTCTCTCTCTCTCTCTCTTTATATATATATATATATATATATATATATATATATATATATATATATATATATATATATATATATATATATATATATATATATATATATATATATATATATAACAGATAAAGGCAGCAAGTATAAAATTCTTCAACTTGATTGAACTTTGTTGTATAGACCTCATTTCATTTAAAAAACCAAACTTTTCTTGTGTGATACATCCTTGTACATTTCCTTGAAGCAGTTTATGTCAATATGGTTCAGTACTGTGGATAAATATCAATCCGAATGTGACCCATTGTCAGTGTACACAGTTTCGCCAAGGCTCATCCTTCAGTAGGTATGCTTGAATCACATATGTGTGTCTAATAATCTGATTGGCACAGTACCACCGATTTGTTATATGTGAGAGGTACCATTCCACAGTAGTGGGCTGGATGATTTTAACTTGGTCTTAGGCATGGCTTACAGATTTAGGTCTTTTGCAGATTATATCAAAATGTGCCATGTTGTGATCTGATCAGCGAAGTCAGTTGACATTCTAAGATTTGACCCTTCTTAGAAATTGGCGGTAGCCGTCTTGAACAAACTTTGCCACGGGTACTTTTCTATCAGATTACAAGTAAAGTAGTCACCGAAAAACATGCAAAAATGTATTTCGACAGAGTTTATACACTTCAGAAATCATCGAATCACTCAAATTGAAATGAATTGGCTATTTAATGATTAGTGAATTTGCTTTACTACTCCTAAGCTTTGTTCTATTAAAATATTAAATGTTTTGTTTATTGCTTGAAAACCGATCATTTTTTTGTAAACTTTTAAAACAATCTAATAATGTGGTTAAAAATACATAAATTAGAACCTCTGCAATTAATGAGCTGGAGGTATCGCATCACACATGCATACATTACATAGTTATTTATTCATAAATTGGATTTCATAATTATCACGTGTTATCCAAAACATAGGTCTTTAATGCAGCATGAAGAACCCGGACACACATTTGTAATTCACCCCGTTTTTTGTGTTCTGCATGTAAAAATTGGCCCTCGATGCTGGAACGATACAGTGTGCACATTTGTGGAAAGCAAGTTCACCTGTGCATAAACCTGAGACGAGATCTGTAACATTTCAAATTTCACTGTACTTTTCAAACTTGACCGCAGTAACTGTGATATTATATATTTCATAATGAGATGTAGCAATGGGAGAAATTTGATATCATCACAATTGCGATTCCACATTTATTGCACCGTAGCAATATTACTCTTTTGGAACTACTTTCTTTTTCCATTTCTTTCTTTACGTACGTCACTCTTACGATCCAGGTAAGGTAATATAAAAAACTCTGCAGAAGGTAATTACGATCTATTTTGTGTAAGAGTCTCTATTCTTTGCGTGGTTCCTTGTACTCATCGGCCCAAATCTTTCTCCTCCTTCCTTTCTTTCTTCTTTCTTTCAATTTAACATCTTCCTTATTCCTCCTTTCCTTCCTTCTTCCTTCTAGTTCTTCCTTTAATTCTTCCTTCCTTCTACTTTTTACTCCTTCGGCCTATCGTGCGCAGCCTCGTGCTTGCACCTGGAAGCTTCCTAAAGGGATACTAGAGACATAATTTCTTGCATCCATCCTTAACTTATGTCTCAGGAAATTCATCCATTTTTCACAGGCATTCCGTCAGATTAATGGCGACCAATCTTTCAAGGTCTTATATAAAACCATAAATCTCCACTTACATGACTTATACATGCCTTGCGCTACAACGTACGAATAATATTATTTCTTTGAATATGGTAATAAAAACCCCACAACCTAAATTTTGATATATTCCTATACGGTGAGCTGTAACATAGTTAGTTAGTTATATATATATATATATATATATATATATATATATATATATATATATATATATATATATATATATATATATATATATATATAAATGCAAATCCACATCCTAACTCAGACATTCCAATAAATTCAAATACATAACTCAATTCAAAAGATAATTATAAGTAACTGAAGGTAACACAACGTAATTAACTCAAGCCAAATACAATAACTGGCCTAGATATCGTCTTACCCTTCGATGTGTTTAAATTCCAATTGCAATTCCCTTATAAGAGATGGGTTATCACGATTCTCGGAGTGGACTTTCTTTAGAATTCACTTCAACCAAGACTGTGATTTAACTCAGACGTATTTCCCTGTACTCTTCCATAATTCATAGCACACTGAAAATCTGAATGAAGTTTTTCCTTACGAATGGTGTCTGTATCCCACTTAAATTTTAGACCGCCTTAATTCGACTATATTTCATTGGTCCACTCCCGTCTTTTGAATTAATCTCGGTTCCAACTCTCCCTGACTCGGCAGCTTGAACACGGGGCGAGGTAAAGAGGCCTCCTTTGCCCACGGCAATAATCATGGCCCTTTATGTTCCTTTGAAGCGATCTTGGCAGCTCTATATTGCGAAAAGCTAGGTCGGTCATCCTGTTCTCGGGTATATGTTAATTCAAAATAATGATTGGAACAGAATTCGTCACAGTTACTTATATTCAAGCTTGCATTTCCACAATTGATAAAGCACCAGCCAGTGACGACCTAGATGCAAATGAAAATAATCTTGTTGTGTTCGACGACGTGATGGTTGAAAATCAAATAAATCTCGCAAGAATATTTTCACGAGGTCGACACAAAAATATCGATGTGATCTATTTAACTCAACGATATGCAGTCGTGCTTGATGTAATCCGGGACGACTGTAACATGTTGATGATATTTCAAGCAACGACGCGCATGGCCTTTCAAATATTTATTGTATTTAGTTTGCTGCCAACCACTCTGGGGATGAATTTCATGACGTGTTCGCAAGGATCCGTATAGTTTTGACAGGTGGACCGAAACAAAACTATCGTGCAGGTATGCGAACGTGTCTCACAAAATTTAACAATCATAATCAATAAAACGCTGCTTTCCGGCAGTGATGTCATAAAAGGCTACGGAGAGCGATGCCTTAAAACCGCTCGTGAATACCAGGAACTGATTCATAATGAAGGCCGCATAAGTGTCAAAGACATGTTACATAAACTGAGCGAGAAGACCTCACGGTGGGCTTTGAACAAACAATTGCACCGCTGATTAAAATCACAAAGTGAATAGCCGAACGTGCCGAGGATATTAAAAAGGCGACAAAAGTGAAACAGGTGGCAGCGCAAACGGGAACAGAAGAAGAACCCAGTCCAATTCGAAAAATAGCTAAACGCAACAAACATATGAAGAAGGCAATAAGAGCAACTGCAAAGACTTGCCACAGACGATGACTTCAGTCAACGAAGACGTGGAAGATATTATTCAAAATGCTGATTAAAAATCTATGACAGTACGACAAGAAACTGTAGAGGATAAATAAGGAGACAAAGTGAGTAGAAAGTATTTAATAAAAAGGAGGGGGAGCATAGTTCTTCTGTCGATTTGCTAATGAGATTTGATACTGGAATATTCTGATGACACGTGGCAAGTTAGAGACGTCAAAATAATACTGAATATGACATAAAGAATCACTTATATTGACATTAATGGTTGCTGGATCAGATGTAGTTTATTTCTTTTAGATTGTATTTACACTTTTGAATAAATATGCAAATAACATATCCACTGATACTATAATTGCAAAATAATATGTTTGGCAAGAAAGAAACGAAATGTCCAGCCGTTGTTTTTTTTTTTTTTCATAAAAAGAAACAACTTATTACACTGATGCTATTTCCAGGAAATGCTGATGTGACTTTTTTAAATAGCTAACTCAAATTATCAACATTTACTAAGCCCTTCTCAATTTTGTCAAGGAATGAATCATCTTTGCCTCATAAAGCAACACTACCTCCTTCCATCCAATTTTAATTTTTTTTACAACTTCTGAGTTGTTCTTTTTCAATGTTTTCCCTAAATAAACTCTCTCCAATTCTGCTAGATGTCCAACAAAGTGTTCTTTTCACCTTCAAAACTTTGCAGCTGTTATTTACTATATTGTCTTTAACTACTTAATGTTCATCATTGACACATTTCAGCATCAGATTTAATACATTCTTTTTTTCGAACTGATGACTTCTACAGCATTTGGGTAACCCGCAAGTCTCTTTCCTCTGGAGTAGTGAATAATCTTTTCACTGGAGGTGAAGCATAAAATATTCTGTTCATCTTTCTTATTGAATAAACAACTCATTGCTAAATATTGTTCACATCTTTTTTTATTGGGTAACTGATTTTGTTGTATCTTCTAATAGTCTGATTAATATTTAGGTTGTGTTTCTGGACATTCACAGGGCTCTGATGTTTCTCTACCATCTGTATATCTATATTTCCTACCTTTTTCTTCAGATAGTTTATTTGTTGTATTTGGACAGGAGATCCTAACATTCTAACGAATATTTAGGCCGTGGTGATGGATTTTCCTCAAAATGCGACTTTTCTCAATTAATTGTATTTCGATTTTATCTACTCTGAAATTCTTCTGTTAATTGCTTTCTGTAAATCCTAATTTTAAAAAAATGTGTTGATAAACAAGGACTTTACTAGTTGTTTTTCTACAGAATTAGTTTCTGAAAGCTATGTAGCGCTCAATTTAGTAACTGTTACATCAATTTTATCTGCTTGTCCCTTGGATAAAATGCTTATCATGCCATTTTCATTGTTATATGCATTTACATTATATTTATTATAAATTCCTTGCCTTCTAATCAGGATTAAAGAATTGTTTACCTTATTTACAAACTTTTCCCATAGCAGTATCAAATGATCTGGGCCTTGACCACCGAAACATCCTTTGCTCTGTTGGAAAAAAAAAACTAACAAGACTTAGTTGTGTTATCTATATATAATTTGTATTATTTGTTGGCTTTTCTCATTCATTATATGCTACGTATATCTGTATTTTGTAATTGACCTTTGTCCATAATGATGTTAATGGTCTACCTAACTGGTAACATTTTGTATTGTCAATACTGATGTAACTTTCAAACAACAAACGACCCAATCTAACTTTCAAAACAGAACAACCCATTGAAAATTTCCTTACGTTTTAACATCTCTAGCTTTCAAAGAACAATGTTTCAAATGGCTATGGTAAGACAACACAGTGTCCCAATTGTGCAGTGCATATAGCAAGTAAAATGATACAACATGAACCAGGCAAAAAATAAAATCCGCCCTATTCCATGCAACTAAAAGACATACATGTATAACTTAGTTGTTCTCGATTCAGCAATGACCTAGAATTGATTTACCCCTCAGAAATAATGCGAAAAAGAATTTAAAAATTAATGTTTACAACAATGGCTTTTCCGACTAGAAATTGCACTAAAGTATCCGGATATGTATTTACGTCGGTAAGTGCGAAACAGAATATTTAATGACACTTTATCTTGAAACACTGTTCGCTTTAGTAAGTACATATTTTCCAATCATGTTTTTCTTTATTATTGTGAAGAAATGTGATGATAGAAATCACATGTGTGATACTTTATGTGCACTATACTCGCAGTAGACAGTCAAAATAGTACACGAGTCTTGATAAAGGTCATGTGTGAAGCAGGATGCCTGTACCGGTGTTCAACATTGGAAACCATTATCACACGCATAAAGGAATGTGAGAATACCCCCATCAGCCTTAACCGCTACCTTGTTTTGAATATTCACCTCTGCGAAGGAGAAGATTTAAATAAGAAGACATACAATAAAGAAACAGAAAAGTATTCTTTTGCACAGTACAACCGAGGGAAAATGTTTGATAAAGTGTACTGGTTGTTTGTTTTAGGTCCTTAACCACAGCTGTTACCATAGTTGCCAATAGTCAGTACCATTGTAAATGTTTCAACTTTTATCTAGTATCTTTCCTTGATGGTAGCAAAATATTTTCCACCGCTTTTCAATGTTTTTTTAATGTAAATAGTATAACCAGTGACCTGAGTCCGACATAGATGCGGAATGCGGAATGAAATGAACAATGTCTATCATCATCATTAGCATCTTAAGGTTTTGGTGAAGTTAAGCCATTTGCGATAAAAGTAAATTAATGGAGCATGTAAACTTTTCAAGGCTGAATCTGACCGGCTGGTTAGGTCAACTTTGCTAATCTTCAGAAACCCCTTCATTTTATCTCTTTACAAGGAGTTGGGTCAAATCCACTTAGTTTTAAACATGCATATCTGTAACAGGATATGTGGTTGGGTTTAGTTCACTTTCCTTCTTAACATGCTTGCCATAGTATGGCCGTGTCATGCGAGAAGCACGATTTTTTTTACTTCGAAGTCTGTTTCCTTCCAACAAAGCAGAAGTTTTCAAAATAAGATTTTCAGTAACCTTATAAACTGACAGACAGACTCAACACCGTAATATAAACACCATAATATAACTTGAAGCTGGTTTTAACAGGCAACGTAATGGTCATGGAAAATTATCAGCACGTGGCAGTTTATTCAGTTCATTATCAAAGAGGCAATGACAAAGTAAAAACAGTGAGAAATTAACAACGCCCCACTACATGGATCACTTAACTGACTGGCAAAAGGGTACTTGTGTTGAAGAGTCCTTTGAGAAGTATGTGGGAGAGGACATTAAGAAAATTTACATAGCTAAAGTACATGAAGTGTAACGATCCAATTCGTTTCAAGTTTGGTAAATCAAGATGTAACAAAAATGATTACACTTTGTTGCCTTGAATGAGACTGTTTTTGCCATCTTTATTAAAATGTTTGACTAGTTCATGATCAACGTCAACGTTTCCTTAAGTTCGAGTTTACTATATATATATATATATATATATATATATATATATATATATATATATATATATATATATATATTTCAGTTGTTGGAAGAGTGTGAAAGTGAGATGTTTTAGGGCGTAATTTTAAGATGTAGCTGTCATTTAGAGAAGGATGAGTCATGTGTGAAGCGAGCAAATCCCTGCAATACTAAATTTTAGAAATCCTGCTTGACAGAGTATGTTTTTCTGAAACACAGCAGCAGGGTGGAGCATTTATTTTTTCCACATACTGCAAACATCATTTTGATATAAGTCTTTCTGGAGTATATAATATCTGCCAAACAATATCCAGCAATCATTTAGTAACACCACTAAGCACCCTTGTAACAACACAGCAACTATTCAGTAACACCACATCAACTATTCAGTAATACAACCATGCGTGTATTCAGTAAAACCATCAAGCAACCATTCAGTAACACCACAGCAACTATTCAGTAACACAACCAATCGTGCATTCAGTAACACTATCAGCAACCATTCAGTAATACCACAGCAAATTTTCAGTCTCTAATGAGTGAGAAGATTAAAACTAATGACGTATCACCTTTAAACCCTCCCTGATATAACGAGATCAGCAAAGTGTGCATCTACTTCCTACTGTCCAGTGCATTTTAAAGAGGTAAACCTAATATACTGCTTATTTAATGCCTGCGTTTGTTGTGATTATGAGAGCGCGTGTATATCTATGCATTAGTATGTGTGGTGTTATTATTTTGATGTCAGGGTTTGGGATCGGCCATACATATTGTAAAGGCATTTTGCCATAATGCTTTCTGTTACTTTTTGGTCAAATTCTGGAAAACCCTTTGAGAAGTCACTGTTTTTTTTTTTTAAAATAAGGGCATCGATACTGTGTAGTGGATCTGTATCATTTATTCAGATCTAAAAGCCTTGTTGCCAGGACGTTTTCTGCCACATTTTATTAAATTGTATTAAGCAGTGCTTGAGAAGTCATTGAAAAGTTGTTCTGTGTTTAGTTACAGTGACCATATTTAAGTGCCAGATCACATCATTCATGTAAATTTGAAGACCTTTCTTGCCAAAATGATTTCTCCAAACTAGACCAAATTCTATTTTTAGTTACAGCAGCCATATTTAATGGTCGATTACCATGATTTGTAGAAATCTGAAAGGCCTTCAAGCTGGGATGTTTGTGTTCAGTGTCTATTCAGAGGGTTTGTTTGGAAGAAAAGTGTTTTAATCTTGTAAAAATGCAGTTCCATCTAATGGTGGATCTGTATGGCTATAAAACATGTAATGACTTCTTGTCAGCATGCTTCCTGTCCAATTTAGTCAAATTATTTTCAATGCTTTCCAAGAACCTGTTAAATGGTTTTCCGATTATTAGTTATGGCAAAATGGTATCATTTGAACAAACTTGAATGTACTTCATACTGTGATGCTGTCTGTCAGTTGGGGTCACATTCTGTTCATCAGTTACTGAGTGGTCATTTAAATATTTGCCTATTTTCAGTAATGATGGCTATATTTTATGGCAGATTGGCATCAACTGCATCAACTTAAAGATCTTAATGCAAAGAAGTTTTTTTTTAAATTTTAAAAGATTCTTTTCAAGATTGTTTTTCTTCTTTTGTCAGTGATGGCAGTCATATTTTAAGACAAGTCTGCATCTTTAGTAAAATTTGGATGGCCTGCATTCAATGATGCTCTCTATTAAATTTGGTCAATATCTCTGTTCGTCCGTTTTTGAGAAAAAGTCAGTTTCAAGTTTTCTATTGTTAGTAATGGCAGCCATATTTGATGGCAGATTGGTATCATTTGTACAAACTTTAAAGGCCTTCATCTCCAGACGTTATCTCCAAAGGTTGGTTGAAATTGGTCCAGTGGTTTTTGAGAAGAAAAAGGTGTTATTAGCAATTACATAGCTTATCTCTACTTCTAATGGTCTCCAGTAGCTACAGTAAATATTATCATGCAGAAAAATGAATTCAGATTAAAGTGATCCTGGCCCCTTTCCTTATATTTATATAAATTATTTTAAAACTTAAAATTGAAACTTTTAATCGGTTCTATATAGTCAGTATTTTGCCATAGTTCGTATAATCCTGGATAGTTTAATTTTAAGATATTTTTAAGGACTTCCTAATGTTTTCAAGGCATATTCTGTCGTATTGAAATTAAACATTCTCCATGTGTTCCTTGATTAGCTAGCAGTCTTGTGCTATTTTTGATCCACCAAATTTTATCCTATTTTATTTATTTATTCATTATTTTGTGGCAACATAATAATTAACATACGTTCTAAATTTAAAGGGACAAAACCAACATTTTGATATTCAAGGAGTTTTCAGGGCAATCCCCTTTTCAATGATTTTTCAAGGTTATACGAACCATGTGTACCGAAACTGTAAAATCACCTACTTAAAAACCTCTTCCCTAATTATCTTAACAAGGCATGAAATACTTGCAACATAAAAAATAACACTCTCTTATACACTATCAAAGTAGAAGTATTATAATGAGGTGATGAAAGAGATTAACGTTGCTTTAGTGTAATTTTAAATCATTGTTCTTAAAATCTGCTAGACCAATTATCATCCTTAGAAACCAGATTTTACTGGGTGAAAATCACGAGTTTTAAATATCTGGAGTGACAGCCAGCAGCACAAACATTGTTCTTGCATCAATAATTACCTTGATTAAAAATGATAAGTGAGTATTCACACGAAAAGCATGAAGCAGGCAGTCCACTCATTTAATTCGTGTACTCATTTGCACTTACAACACAGTTTACCTGCTGAGGGTAGATCTTTACACTATATAATGTATAAAACATTTACCTCTGAATAAACATATTTATTCCTAATCCCAATTGCATTGATCAGAATGGGCCTTCTGAGTAGGCTGTAATGTGTATAGGTCTAGCACAGACGACACGATGCGACCATAAACACAAACCTATGTTATTAAAGCATAAAAATCAGGGTCACAAACACCTTTGGTTTTAAGGGCATTATAATAACAAATATACATCTGACAATGAAGTTACAGTATTGGAACATAAACCTCACTCAATAAATTAATTTTGAAAACAAAATTTCAACAAAGTCACCGTAGCATGAAATAAAGGTCATAGAGACCTCCATTAGCAAAAAGGATGTAAAGTCTATGAAGATGCATGGGCTCACTGAGTTTCATACTTCTAGTCAGTTTCTCAGACAGGTTCCTTTTGATACGACCTGGCCATTGTGTAGATAGCGGTTCTAAAGAAAGACCAAACATATGGGAGGTACTTATTGGAAAGAATACATTTTTACTAAGCTAAAGGTCCAAGCAACCCAAAATTGCTACAAAAAATGTCTTAGGTTGATGTGCATTTTTCTTTTGCTACTCTTTGTTGAATATCTATCCACAAGTATTGGCCATCATAAACAAGTCTGGGAAATACGCATAGCTTGGTCGTTGTTATATTGTTATTTTTGGAGGGTTAACACCATTTCTCAGCTCAAGATAGGTTATACATGGCGGCCAGTAAAACTGGTGTAGGAATAACCCGGGAAACCCTTGTAAGAACCATCGACCCACAGAATGTTATTGGCAGCTTTCTTACATACCGGTACCCACATTGGCCAAGCGCGAGACTCGAACTCATGCAGGAGAGGTGAGATGGCAGTGATCGGTATGAATAGAGTGATGTGCATTTTTTCATGATACTCATTGTTGAACATCTACCCCCCACTTTTGGTCATTGAACAGAAAAATGTGGAAAGATACACTGCCACTAATTGCCCATAAAGTAATGGCAAAATGAGTATTTAAAATAGGAAAACCTGCGTGGCCGATGTGCAAAGTTTTCATTTTTATTCTTTAACAAAAGACAGAAGCAGCAACCACGTCATATTTCTAGCAACCCCAGTTTATTATTATGATGTTAAAAATGAATGAAATGTATTCCACATTAAAAATCTTATTTCAACCCTTCTTAAAAACAGTTTAAATTATCAAGATATCTCTACTAGAATCAAAGCAACAGCAACTTTAAGTTGACAAAAATAATAAATGTATTATGTCCGGTTTGTGTGTGTTTGTGTGTGATTTGGGTTTCTAACGTAGCTTTAACATTTTTTCAGTCATATCGCTACGATGTCTGCAGTGTGGCAATTTATAGTGATGTCTAATACTGGAGCATCATGCCGCAGATATGTAGCATGATGTCTCACCCAGTCACATTATCCTGATACTGACCAGTCGTATCACTAACCTCTTAATGCTGAGCGCCTATCGAGGCAGATGTTAGTACCAGTTGTATAAGTCTTTGGTATGACTCGGCCAGGATTCGAACCCACGATCTCCTGCATCCGAGGCGGACGCTCTAACCTCTAGGCCACCGAAGATGTCCCTGGTTTGTGTTTCTTGATGACGGAAGTGAAACTAACACAATATTCATTAAAAAGTTGTAACTTTTTATTTTTAAAGCTATTGATATGTCATACTTACGTAAATTTTCCTGTTAAATGAAATGTCTCTGTCAGATATTTTGTATATGTAGGTGGCAGTGAGTTAGTTTAAAAAAAGTATGCAAAATTTCTACTAAACTTTCTTTTAATAAGTTAAAGTTTTGTTTTCTGTCTCATCTCTTTTATTTAATTTTTTAAAGAGTAATGTCCAATTCGACTTTCTCTTGATTTCAGTTTTTCAAGTTGTTCACTTATTTCATGTCCAAGTTTGTTACTCTTCATTCTTTTAGTCTGCTCATTTCAAACTGAAGGAGGTGTTCACTTTATGTTTCTTTCTGGCACTCGTCATCAGTCTTGATTCTCACATTTAAATTTAACTTTATGCTTTCCTTAAATAGAAATTAAATGTTATCTAATGATCATTTACTGCTACTTTAACTTAATTTGTCAGTGTTGCTGGTGATTTATATAAGTTTCCCAAGAGGTTGGATACATTTTTCGAAGCTTGCAACTTCTTTTTTATGGCCAAATTTGATTCACTTTTGCAAAATCTGGAACTCTGTGTTGCCAAAGATTTTTGATTCACTATACTGAATCTTGGGTCCAACTTTAAAACCACATTAGCAACTTCACTTGTAGCTTCTGTTTCATTTAATAACAAATACAATTCTACCGAAGTTCATATTGGGTTTTGTGTATGGGTTTGGTTCAGTGTTTATTCTTTTTTTCAAGTCATGTTCTTGGCAGAAGGGGCCGGAGTAATTTACATGGCATATATACAAGAATATTTTAAACAATTATTGTAATTCACAATCTATTATCAGATTTGTAACTGAACAGTTTACTGTAAAAGGTAATAATAATGAACTAGCAAATTATTAGATTTGAATCAGAAATTCGAAACTGAGATTCTGCAGTGTTATGAGGAAAGATTGTCTAAACAAATTTGCAAACGTGTCAAGACTGCGTTTAAAATTTATGAGAAAATGCTACAAATTGACTTTGACGTTTTTATTTGTTAGCCGTAAGTCATAACTATATTGTGAAAGGTTTACCGATTTATATAGTTTTAAGCTACTGGTTAGAAACATTGGTTTACAAATACATGTATCTTTAAATGTTCAAGATGGCATCTATACCACATTCTTGTCAAAGTCGAAAGACTAAAAACATTTCTCACCTTTGAAGCAAAATCTGACACATTTAATCTTATTTGTGATAAATGTTTTCAATATAAAGTTAAAGATCAGAACGTGCATAATCTCATGGCATGTGAAGCATATTTAGATTTATTCAGCATCTCATTCAGATGATAGTTAAATTTGCATCAATATCTTCATTATGGTGAGTGATATTTGAGTTCATCAAATTTCTCACAAACCGTCATATAATCTTCTGATTGGCTGGAAATTTTCAAGAATATTTATAGTTATTAACCCAGTTGCATAATTTTCCAAAATGAACTACACATTACACCAAGGTCACTGAACTAATGATTTTGTACAGGAAGTGTGAATTACCTTTAATTTACTTATCAACCTGTGATAAAGTGTAAATCTAAGTCAATAAAACTTACAGTCAAGACATATCAAAAAGGTTAATTTTATTGGCTTTAATTTCGTATATATTTATAGCATTCTGTAATGAAGACTGTGAGTAGCAAATGGAAAAAGTGTAGTGACCATGTAAAACTTTCACTATTCCTGGGATATATACCCTGTACTGGACTTGCTAATATTACATTCAATCTCTCAGCGAGTTCATATAACCATTGATGCACCTTCGTAAAAAGTGACACCATATTGATGATATCATAATGTAGCTATTATGCTATTTCGATCTAAGCAGTCAGAACTGATTTTAGAATGTGGGCAATCTTAACATGTTTATGTGAATTGCACCGACTTTACAATGTGGGCAACTTTAACACATTTATGTAACATGCTCCAAGCATCAACACAGACCAGTTCTGACATACTGTACCAGTAAATAATGGTGCATGCTGTTCAACTAACGATTTCATGCAGACATCATGGACCCAAACCTGCCAGTACATTATATGATTTCACACAGACATCATGGACCCTAACCTGCCAGTACATAATATGATTTCACACAGACATCATGGACCCTAACCGGCCAGTACATTATATAATTTCACACAGACATCATGGACCCTCACCTGCCAGTACATTATATGATTTCACACAGACATCATGGACCCTCACCTGCCAGTACATTATATGATTTCACACAGACATCATGGACCCAAACCCGCCAGTACATTATATGATTTCACACAGACATCATGGACCCTCACCTGCCAGTACAGTATATGATTTCATGCAGACATCATGGCCCTAACCTGCCAGTACATTATATGATTTCACACAGACATCATGGACCCTAACCTGCCAGTACATTATATGATTTCATGCAGACATCATGGACCTGGGGTCTACACTTGTGCAAGTTGTTATTTGTTATATAAGAGTATATAAGATACATTCGAAGAAAGTCCTAGCTTGAAATGGAAATAAATCTGTAAGGATATCTATACGTTTTTAGTAGATAAGTAAATGCTTCACAAGTAAAGTGAAAACATTCAGTTGTCATGTATGACGAAGCCACATGTGACAATGCAAAATGTTTTAACTTCACTGACGAAATGTTACAACTTTAAAATAAAGATTTTAATGATTGTATGCTTACCCATAAGGATTTTGGTTCTTTATTTTGTTTACATCTACATTCCAATGTAAAATAGCTAGACTTGGCAAGCTTGCTGTCTTGTTTGGAAACAGATGCTGCAACCTAATTTACTTTGCAATCAACATTCGCATATCGCCTATTTCTCATTTTTAAATATGATTGTAGTTGTCATGGGGTTAACATCACTGCTTCCCAAATGTTAATAATTACACCTCTCTTTCTGGATAAATCGTGCACAACTGGGTCCATTAAACATTGACCACTGAATAAGCAATGGAACGAGTTACCGAGTGTAGAGGGGTTGGACGGTTTTGCCTTTTCAGTTTCAGATAGGTCAATGCTTTCTATCCCTCATGACTTTTCCTTATTTTAGCAAAAAACAAGCTCTACTACGTGCAACCCGTGGATGAATTATCCACAAAAATGAAGTAATCAAAACAAATGGCCAGAGTGATGTAGGATAGAATGCAGTGGAGTACATAAAACCGAAATATACAAAAAATGCCATTATCCCTCTACTCCAAAACCTATGACAGTACTGTAGTCGTTTTACTCAACTTTTTGTGTTTAAATCCTCTACCACCCTGTCCTTATCTGTGCTCGGAATTGTCGGTGATTTTCCATTTCTGCTAACACAATCTCGTAGAAGGCCATGTTAATTATTTTATCATCGATAACCATCGAATACAGTTTACTAATCGTGTTGAGACTACTTTATGCCGCTATAAGCAGTTCTGAATAGACACGTACTCGCGAATTAATTTACCAGCACCACCCGCAACGCCGGTTATTATCGACATAACCCCGACAACAATTACGATTGGTGCATGTTATTGTTGCCGGGATTCAAGCCACACCCAGACCAACAGTTGTTGGCGCGGCGCTTCCACAATTTGCATTAGTGAAAGACATGTGTGATTGTATTTTACAAGTATCGATGCTGTTCTGGTGATTTCATTTTACAGTTGCAGTTCCGCTTCGATTATTTGTTCACTTCGGTAACTTTGAGGTTCCATCATAGTTCTTCCATTAATGATGTAATTGTGTAGTAGCTCGACAGACCGACCTTGATCAGGTGCAACACGTGCAAGCACTTCAATCAATTACCCATTTTTACTGGCACAACTGTCATTTAATCAAAGAAAATATCTGATTGGGAACATTAAATTTCCGGCGATTGTGCGTTCTGGGGGTCTAGCACCCTTATCATTTAAAAGCAGACCGATTACACCACTTAATGATGTCTGAAACGATTGTTCTCGTCGTCGTCCAAAAACTGTTAGCCGAAAAACTGCGTCCTTGCTTAATAACATTCGAGATCTTTTTGTCTCAGTTGAGTCAATGTTGATGTAATATACCCGTTGGTATATTTTAGTTTATACGAGGGTGTGTTAACACCACTCTGACGCAGATATTCATTGACAAGTCGAACAAAATTGTTATCAATTTTAGCATCTGTTGCCAGCTGTTCCAACACCCCGTCGGTAAATTCCTCAACCTCGCCAGAATCCATTACGTATTTGTAAAGACAAATCTAAATATTTAGGTATCCTCTTGAATAAATGTTGAATACATCGAACTCAACATCATCTCCGAAATTTAATGTTGTTGTATACTGTAAATGTTTCGTATTTTCTTGAAAGTATCGAGGTGCTGTTGGCAACTGCGACTTGTAGTAGGGTTGCACGTCTGGTATCATTGCAACAGTATTTAGAAGGTCGTTGTTATTTATGAGGTTTAATTTAATTTTAAAGTAGTCTTTGCATTGCTGTTAATTGTTTTTGTGTCCTGTGTTAATAACCATGTCATTCGGTAAAATATATATATTGCCATCAGAAGCAGTATACTGTGGTATAATTTTACTTCTGAATTTGAGTTGTAACCTAAAATAAATAGCTTGATGAACGTTTTAACAGTCTCTGATAGTATCAAAACCCACTGTGTAATAAAAGATCAGTTTTGTACATGTGTACTTACAAGAGAGGTTATTCAAGACTTTGTACCTTGATTTAAGTTTGCATTACCGTCATCTGTCAGACTATTACTCTTTATCGGCTAATTTGTACAACTGTTCTGTTTAGAATAGTTGTATGTTTACAACCATAGATATTTTTGTTTTAGAAATCAGAGAAGTTTTTATGTGCTTTCCAGTGGATCCTATCATCATCTACTACTATTTTATTCTTTCTCTTGATGTACCTCCAGTCATGAATTGGTGGAATGTTAACATTGTTGCTGGTCAAATTACATTCTTGTATGTCGGTGTTTATTTTTGGTCAGAGAAAAAATCCTTGCTTGGTAAAGGTATTTGGCTCTCTGAAAATTTTTATTTTTCCTTGAAATTGAACATTAAACCTCTAAACAGATTTGACAAACTCTTTAACACTTTGATATATTAAATACCAGTGGTAAACCCACAACCTGATGTTGCCTCCCCCATGCCCAAGTTTAGTTGATTATGCTAAAGTTTCATGTCACCCTGTTTTTAGTATCTGTTAAAAGAATCTTCACCTTCTCTTCACTATCAGAGTTTAAAGTATAATTATCACACTTATTTAATGGTATGCATTTGAAAATTTCGTCTAATAATAAAATAAGTTTCGTATGTTACCTTGTATAAGGAGAGTTAAACTATTAATTGCAGTAATTAAATTACAGGGGAAGGTGCTGCATGTGTTTGCTTTCATTTGCATCTGATATCCATCATGCTTTACATATATGACAAAATCACAGCCACGTTTAAAGTAGAATCTATTATAGAATTGATCTTGTTGCGACATGACTGCAGTCCTCAGATGGCTCCACTGTAGTATAGATCTGAAACATTTGCCTTTGTTGTGCAATTACACTGATCATCTTTGGACATGCAATTCTTTGCCGATAATCTACTTTTTTATTTTCTCCATTGTAATACCATTTTAATCTCATTGATTGAAAAGGACATGTAATTCTTTGCCAATAATCTACTTTTTCATTTTCTCCATTGTAATACCATTTTAATCTCATTGATTGAAAAGGACATGTAATTCTTTGCCAATAATATACTTTTTTATTTTCTCCATTGTAATACCATTTTAATCTCATTGTATCTCTGGTAGTTTAATTTAGTTTCCCATTACATTCTCTCTCTGTCTTTGTAACATTATATAACTCATTATATATACGATACACATCACAAGGGGCCAGTTTCTCACAAGTTCTGTTCATAGGTTTATCATAAGGGATCATACATAGCTTGCGAGGTTTACCGGAACAAAATGTTTATTCATCGTCACATTCATCATCACGAATACTCGAACAAATGAGTTTTGCAAACCATATGCAAATTCTTTATTCACAAACAAACATGAATAATTTTTAAGAACTGCCTAGATGAAAAGTTTTCTAAAGACAAAATACTGCTTAAAATACGCACATGTAGATATTCTTTTCAGCTTACGTACTGGTTTTTATTAATCCAATATGGGAAGTTACATATTTTAGATAAAAGTGCGATCTGTACATGAAGATTTAACTTTAATGATATAATTTTTATCTGGATATCTATGAATATTAAACTTCAATGCTGGAATTTTAAACCAGTCTACCAGCAGTCTCCCTGTTCAGTCCGTACATATGGAAGTTTTTGAGTGTTGAGGCCATACTGGTGAGCAAAGGCCAGAAGTTGACTCTCTATTTCTGGTTCCATCGATGGTTTGCGGGACAAGAGATGGACACAGTAGTTGGTGATCCACAACACCTGAGAACAGTCATACTCAATAGCATAATTTTCATCGAGGTAGATTACAGTGTAGGATGCCTGTAAGGTAAGATGGATAAAAATTGTAAACATCCAAGAAAAAGAAAAAAAGCCTAACAAATATTACATCAGATGGGCGAGGTGATGGAATAACCACTGTAACACGCACTGTCTGCGCTTGCATAATAGAAATACCTTGAATGGAGGTGGTTGCTGTTGTCTGGTTATTATATTTTTATTTTCGTTTCCAAAATTGTTGCTTCCTTGGATATGTTAACATTTATCCAATCAGGTGGAGTGTGACGTCATCTAATTATTTCATATTTGCAATAGCCGTGCTTTAGAAGCAATAATAAAATAAATAAATTTCATACCAGTCATAAAACATCATTATTATTATTAAGTTATCATCAAAATTGGACATGCCATTAATTATTGAAACTGAAAAGGTAACGAAAACACTTTGAGATGAAAATAACTTAAGTTATAGATTGGAAGTGACAGTCTCGTTATAAACGTTTCAAGAACAAAGAATGTTCAAAAATTTCAGGATCTATAACTTATCAAATACATTTTCATGGAAAAAAATTGCGATCGTTACAAAAAATCATAGGGATATCAAAATCATTGACAGTATTTTTTAATTGAGGAAATACAATGCATCCTGTTAAAAAATATATTTTATTTTAAATTATATTATATCTTGTATTGAATTGTATTGCACCTTGTTTTGAATTACATTACATCATGTTGAATTACAGTACATCTTGGGGGCCTCAGATGGCCCAGCGGTCACCTTTAAAGATTCACTTCCTTCTCACCTTTGTCCGCATAGGTTCGAGTCTTGGGCTCGGCCGATGTGGGTATGTGCGAAAGCTTCCAATAGCTTCCCATGGGTCAGTGGTTCTTACTGGCGATTTCCTCGGGGTTTTCCTCTACCAGTTATACTAAACACTTTTATCGCTTATCATGCTCTGAGTAATTGCGTTAAACCCAAAACAACAACAAAATGATTGTTTTGAATTAAACCTTGTTTGAAGTTACATCAAACCTTGTTGTAAAGTCACCGGTTGTTACAAGGTATCGATAACTAAATGTGGATACTCACCTTAGGTGCCAATGGAAAAAATCCTTCTTTCCAATGCCCCTGGGGTCCTTCTTGCGTGAGGTTTCCTATATCGGGACGTATACAATATTAAACATCGTGCAGAATAAACACGTTTGCATGCAGCATATTTTTCAACGAACTACGAATTTCTGGACGACAATTACCTTGCAATGTTTAGCTTGGTCCAGAATAAACACGTTTGCATCTAGCATGCTTTTCAACGAACTACGAATTTCTGGATGACAATTACCTTTCAATGTTTAGCTTGGTCCAGATCATTGACCATTGATAGGAATGTTGTAACCAAGCCAAATAAACAAAAATAAAACAGGAAAAAAGTACTCAAATAAAATAGCTAATGTTATAATGTATTGGACACATACGATATCACTATTGAGTCACAGTCCATTTTAGGGCCGCATTTCGTTCAATCTGAATAAAACAACATCTTCTTAATAAGTACTGACCGATATCAATCGATAAGAGTCCATATTCTAGGGTCAATTTGGAATTCCCGATCCACCTTTTTTTGTAGTCTATCTGATAAAGCGTTTCATTTTGGTGCTAGCGATAATTATTCTTTGCAACGATATGTTCACATATTTTCACTTTCAGCAGTATAAAAATTATAATTTGATTGGTATGAGATTTACATATTGATACACAATGAACCCTTGCTTCACTTTTTGCATTGAACTCTTTGTACCATTTTTACCATAAAAAATGAAGACACAAATCTGCAGATAAAAGTATCAGAATATTTATTTATTACCCTTTCTTTTAATATAACACCCAACCCTCTTCGACCTTCGTCAATGAATTATCTAAAATCCTACATCATCGTATATATACATACTAATCTAATTAAACTGAAATCTCCTTAAAAGTACATGACATAAGTCATTGAATCCGCTCTTAATGAAATGGATCTGTAGACCAACCCAAATGAAATAACAAGGGTCTGAAGTCTCGATATACTGCGGTATATGTCCAAACAAGATACACGTACCAATCAACGTAAACTTCTATATACTTGATCATCGTTCTTTTGCTTCCTTCAAAATGCACTGGACAATTATTACCGTAAGATGTACCAATATATCTTTATCATAATTCTAAATCCCCATTTATCCCTATCAGATCTAAAACCGGACCTGTAGCATTAAGAAACTGCCCTGTGGGACTCGACTTTCTACAGCTATTAATCGCCTTGGCATCACCATTAGTAGCTCCTGGAACGGGCTGTATATCGATGGTGGTGCAAACACAGTCCTTCTCAAAGGCTGCACCCCCAGCTGTCTGGTATTTCCCCACCTCATACCACAGTCCAGTGTATCTCATGTTGGTAAAATTGCCGGAAGGTGGAGGGCTCTTGCAGCCTTCACCATTCACGAGGAAATCATGACTAATACACATCAATATTATCTAGAACAAATTATAAAAAATGAAAAATATCATAGATTATCACATAGAAAGTTTTATACTGGTTCTGTGGAATTTCATCAATTTAAGTTTATCACCGCGGTATGTAATACAGGGCATATATTTATAACTATGTTCTTCTGTCCGTCCTTAAGTATTTTCGTTTCAGGAGAAAAACACTTAAACCGTTGGGGGTATTTGAACCAAACATGGTCCACACATGAAGAAAGTTTTATGCTAAAGATTGAAACAAAGGGTAGATGTGAAAGTCTAGTTTAAGCGCAGACCCTTCTTCAGCCCCTGTCCCAGTGATTTGGCCAAACGGCCAGCTATGGCTCAGAGAGCTGTCAACTTACTGACTTGCACAAGCTGACCCTGCACACTATGTACCCAGCCAGTCGTTCTCTTACAAGGGGGACACAAACTGGGATTTTTATACTAAAGGCAGAGACACTTGATAATTTGTTGGTTTGCACGGAGACACGGCGCGTGTTATTATTTAAATAAATATATGCAAAAGGGCTTAATACTTTGCTCAGATTTGGGGGGTAGACGTGAAAAAATTGTGCCTTACTGGAACTGAGGAAAAAAGTTCTATGTTTGGGAAGCTTGATTGGGCATCTACTGCGACATGCATATTTCGGAAATGACGGCAAGAAATCTAAAACGAACAGAATCTTAGGCAAGAGGGGCACTTTAATGAGGTTCTTTGAGAACTGTCGGCGACTCAACAAACGCAATTAGAATGTTGGATAAATGATGATAAGACTTGCCTTTTACATAATTGAAGGATTAAGGCGTTTGGCTTTTAAGCCACGTCAATGGCTACTATCGCTGGCTTAAACGAGCTGCTCCGGGGATGTCAAACCCCAAAGTAAATATCTTAACTCACTGGAAGCACTACCAGTTCCAGCTCGCAGGCGCAGGGTTGAGACTCTGGCCTAACGACAGTTCCGGATCCTAAGCGCAAGTCTGAGCCTCCCAGTTGCAGGGTTAAGCCTCTGGCTCTAGCAACTTTAATAGAGTGAATAAGAAAAGCAATGTTTAGCTTTGTAGCGAGGGTACAGATGGAGAAAGTCGGACCAGGCCAGCAGAAGTGTGATCTTTGATCTCAAAGGCGCAAAGTTCGAGCTGCTGACATAGAAACTCACCTCTACTTCGAAAAGGCAAAGCGTGGAGATATATTTCGATGGTGAGCGGGCTGCAATCGAAATTTAGCAAACCGATGTGCCCGAACTACGATTGTAAGCAACCAAACAGCTGGTTAACGTACCTCAGCGCCGATAACCTTTATGCAAACTCTGGCACCAAACGCACGTAAAGGTTACTTCCATGACATCGACCTTCAGTACCTGGAGGAGCTGAGGAGCTGTACGACAGGCACAGCGACTATCCGCTGATCCCATAGGTCTTTGAGGTGCGTGAGATCTGGCTACGCGCTTAGCTATCAACAAAATATGTGGCAGCTGGATGTATGTTTATGGAATATAAGAAACAGGTACGAAAAAGACATGTAAAACTGCATAAGCAGATACGAGTGTACGTCGTGCTTCCAGAGGGCGAAGAGTGCAAGATCGCAGACCCAGCTTTTGAATCAAGGAAGATCTTTGACGGCAACTTTGTAGCCGTACACTCCAAACAAAAAAAGGCCAGCCTTAAGCTCAATCGATCGATTTACGTGGGGCAGACGGTTTTGCGTAAGTTCGATATGAATGAGTTTTACTACAGCCGCATCATGACGCTCTACGAAGAAAAAGCAAGCCTGTCGTTCAAGGCAATGGATAAACTTCTGCTCAGCATCGAGACGCATTAGCATGGACACAGTGTGGACACGGGGCTCAATGACACAAGCGAATACCTAGGTGAAGATATCCATAAACGTCCGGACGGGGTCATGCTGCGCCAGATTAGGTCACTATAGCGGTTTAAGCATCTTCGACCAAAGCATCTTCGACCTTGCAGGCCTCTTTTGTCGTCAATGGCTTGACGTCCTTGTTTCAGCTTTCGACATCAACAATTGTACGTGTCTTGCCCATCCTTGTGTGGCAGAAGTAAGATACCGGCGTGGTGTACCTCGTTAGGGCTTGAGATATCAAACCGCGCACGAAGAGTTTTATGTGGTTTCGGCAGGTAATTCTGCCACATGGGAAGCGACGCCCTGGAAAAATCTTCTGAGACTTTGGCCGCTTCTGCCAGGTTCGTGATCCCTCCCATAATTTGCAGTAATTCCGCAGTCTATAGCAAATTGCTACAAAAAAAGGATTCATCGCAGCCTGGAAAACAAAGCCCTCAGAGCTGCGTTTCGGAAGACACTTTTTCCTGGTATACGTGCTCCCGGACAAGACCAAAGTTCCTTTTCAAGGCTGGCAGCGGTGTTGCCGATTTGCTTTAGCTTTTGCGCCCATTAAATGTCGATTATAAGCGGCATGTCTGTGATGATGCATCGTGTATTTCCCATTGGCGAATTGCGCCCGTGGCCGCCCAGAGTCTCGGTCTCGAGTCTACAGTGCTAAAATACGTGCTCTTTTTAAAGGATGTTGGCGGTCCTTTGGGCAGTGTTGATGTCATTGACTTTTCACCCTTTTGGCCTGTCGAATCTTAACGCTTATTATTGACCTGTCTAACTGTTGAAAAGCGTAGCGGCTGAAAAACCTCCTGACGCGCTAGGTTATATTCAACAGGCACTACTTGGCTACGCCTATTGCATACGAACCGATTTGCAACGGTATCCTGCGAAATATCAACAACATCGCCATTTTTAAGCAGGTTAGAATGATGCCAGAGGCTACGGGATGAAAGCTGAGTGATGAAACAATTGCCGCCATCGAATACCCCCTGACCATTGTCTCCAACATCAATAAGGCACCAGGGCCTGATGATATAAACCCCGACCAGGACAAAGTCATGATCTATGACGACGGGATGCTTCAGGAGGTTAACAAAATTCATGGATCCTCTTTAGCTGATTGTGGTAAAAGAACGCCGAAGTGTTGTTCTTGGCTCAGCGCTAACCCCATATACAGAAGGTGATTCACAAGAACTCTAATATAGACCTATCGGCGGAACTCGCATCCATGGCCTGTGGACGGTGTAGAGGATTTAGTGTGCCGCCAAATAGGACTGACACAATTGTCCTTGTTTCTTTGACAAAGCAACGTCTATACACAATATCTTTGCCACCGTAGGCATTACCGTTACCGGCCCAGCTAAGTTTTTAACGGGCATTGATAATGCATGAGTGAATTAAATTATTGCAAAACTTTCAAATCCACTGACATGCGCTCACAAAAATGGCAGCTCTAAAGACAAGATGGAGGAACACTTAGCCCTCAGCAACAGGTTGCACGACATGCTAAACACCCATCAGTTCGGACAGAATAAAGCATCAAAAAGATTTTTAAAAATCTTTTGGCCGTTCAAACAGGCATCCAAGGCCACCGCCAAAGCTCGCACCAGAAAGGCTGCCAAGGAGACCCTAAAGGAAGTCAAAAGCACAAAGCGGGTCCTCTGAGAAAGCAGAGTCGAAATCTCATTGGTGTTGGAAAGTCTGTTAGAAGGCATCGGTGCTGCCAAGTCAAAGTTCGAGTTTAAGTCAATCATGCTCACATAGCCAGGAAAGTTTAATGAACAAGAACATCCGTTTCTTTTGGTAAAAGCGAAGTAGTTGCTGTGACAATGTAGATCTAACAGCACTCCTTTTTGTCGTCGGAAGACCGACTGAAAAGTAAAACAAAAATAAGTAGAAGAAAATTTGTTGGAGTTGGTATTCCTATAAATATCTGGAAAGAAGCAGGGAAGCAGTCAAGAGTTGGCGTGGTTTATGAATGCAATGTTGAGACCCACACCGGCGAATAACAGTCAGTTTAGGGCAAGCACCATATCTAAGAAGGGTGCGTAAAAGAAAAACCAACACAGTGTAACACAAGCTGCGGGGTGAACACAACAGACCGCAAGGATGAAGGCGACTAGAGCATTTGCTGCTCAAATGCAAACAATCAGGTGGGGAAAATCCTGCGCCCCACCGTCTTTCGGGCAGTTCAAGAGCAGTCTCTATCGCGAAAGGGCTTGCCGTACAATCGCACTGCTCCTTGGGCTCGATCCACTGCTTCAGATTCGGAGACGAGTTGGACGACCGTCAAGAAATGCTAGACGCTCCTCAAGCTAGTCAACGAGGCAAGCGTCATCTGCGAACGTCTGCTAGAGGCTGATATTATGATTGTATTTTCCTCCAACAATTGCACCACCTGAAAGACCACAAACTGGCCAACGGACGCCTACGAAATGGACCGCAATTAACCAGTAAGTACAGCGGCATATTACTATCTGAAGGGCAACGACAATGTAGTTAGCATTCTTGCAAATGAGCGAACCCTTGTCGAAGCGATATATATCAGCTGCGCCGCCTACTGTGTCAACATCGCAATATCAGGCCAGTGTCAACTGTTGCGATGGCCCGATATGTTCAACCAAGCAAGCGCCATTCTCGGCCAGGGTTTCAACCTCGCTACTCGGCATAGCGCAGATTACCAATACTAGCTCTGTATGTCTTCCATCCGATGCCTGTGGGCGGCTCCTATGTAGACTCAGCTAGTTCTGGCTACATGCACTATAATTTTACCACAGATCCAGTCTAATTGTCTCGCTAAAGTCATCGCATTTAAAAATTGAGCTTCATATTGGTTTCTATATCCGAGACCGTCTCCTGTCTACGTTCATCAGAGTGTAAAGATCCCCGCTTACGCGGTCCTTGACAACAGTTAGCAGGATTCTAGTACGAGTCGACTGTACCCGTCGTCCTGAATTTCGTTTATACTATGTCGGCATACAGAGTGATATTTTTCAGGCCATAGTCCACACAGCATCCGCGGCCACTACAGTACTGGCCCGTCGCCCTTCGTTCTGTCCATGCTGTTAAAACAGTAATCTGGCACAGGAGGCGCTGCAAGCGACGGGAGAAGGCAGTGGCCAGTACTATAACCCCCGAAATGCGTGGTGCCATCAATGAGGAAAGTGGCTGTTCTGGTTCAGCCTGTCGCAGCAAACTTGGTCCATAGCGCGCGATGCTGTCGCCGCAAAAGTGGCCATGGGCGCAGACCTTTGCCTCTCTCTTTATTAGTGGGGCAAAACCGACATCCCACTGCCCTTTGGTCAGCCTTATTTGACGATGGCCAAAGGACGGCAACTTTTGCAATGGCATCATTCCAGGATATGCATGACCCCGCTATCAGTGTGGGGGCCTCCGAATCAAAGGAACCGCATGGAGCTACATGTGCAGGACACCTAGAGCTACTTTCTACCCTTCGTAGACCTTATCGAGGTTGTCTGCAAATTCACAGAAGCAGACGGTACAGATTACGCCTCATGGGACTGACACTTGTTAACAACGTTGTGATGCTGTTGTGATTTCATCAAGAATATTATTATCTGCATGTTCGTTAAAAAGTTTAACCACACTTAATATTTAAATATTTACTATGGTTTTAATTACATTGCAGACAGCATAATTTGCACAATGTTGACATAGTATGCAATGCTAGTTTGGCTTACATGCTTATTCTCTATTTATAGCAAACGGGCTTGCCTGTATCGGTCAATAGTTTAATGGAATAAGGCGGGTTTTCTGGTCCAAAAGCAACAGCTTTAAAGCCAGGGTAAAGAGAGGGAGTGCAGAAGAACAATATTTTAAAGGCCCATCTGAGAGTTTGGGGGGGGGGGGGCAGTTAGTTGAGTAAAAAGCGATTTAGATCGACCCACGAAAAGGGTCATTGTCTGGTGCAAGGCAACTCTTAAAAAGCTCCATGGAGTTCTGACAGCTGCTGAGTAGGCGACGTGGGTGGTATGGCCACAAACTCCCAGTCTGAGGGCGGGTCTCTTGAGCAAGTCAACACTTATAAGACTCACTGAGCTTTGACTGGGCTTCACCAAGAAATCTGAGTTTGCAAAAAACTAAACTTTGCGAGAGAACTGCATTTCTTCGAAGTAGGAAAAAATCCTGCACATCGCTTGCTCATCTTGTAGTTTTATTCTGAGATTTAAACCAAACGTACGGTCACTTAGGGACTTTTATATAGGGTAAATATGTGTAAGAAGCGTAATTATTTCCTTAGTCTTAATTTCTTCATCCATTCCTACCTCGTGTTAGATACTTGGACAGTTATGTTGGAGTAGGAGGTCAGAGTGCATTTCCAGTTGAAAATTTTTAATTTGCTCAAACTTCGCTGTTGTGGCATACGGTAGCCGCAGGAGCATCCGTACTTACTCAACGCTATGTCGATTGTGACTTTTTCTCCTTCCGCCGCTATATTGTTTTCGCACGAAAAAGTACGGTCCCGAATATCGTTTTCAATGACGGCGAATTACACGAGAGGTATATTGCTCCACATGACGGAAAAGGCCGAGGATATTCCGATAGTGCAGTTTTGTTAAGAGTGTTAGCTTATGAAAGAGAGAACATATGTATTGTTATGTCTGAGAAATAAATCATCTTCACGTCGATTTCATACAGATTATATTCGATGTATGTCCGCTTAAGTTGGTTAGACCTGGTAGTAAGCGGCTACCCTTTGTCATCACCTCGTGGTTTCGGCTTATTCCAACTTTTTAATAGCGATGCTCTCTGACCATATATAGTCGGCTGATTAAATTCCAACCTTGAGATGTCATCACTGATAAGACGTGGCTTAACATTGAACGTTTATATATATGTGAGTGACCTTTGACTTGTTTAAGAGATTCGTTTCGAATTCCATATTGAACGTAGCATTGGGTTGTATTATTATAATCATCCCACGTGTAAGAAATAATTTGTATCCTCCCGTGCGTAAGAGGTCTCGTATCCTTCCACGTGTAAAAACTTGTCAGAGATCTCTTAAGAGAAACGTGTTACTACAAAACCGTTCGAAAAGGTCATAGAATAAAAGAATACATACCAGAAGGTTGTATGATCCCCTGAAAATCGTTAAATTCAAAAACGAAAACAGAGATTAAAACCTTGTTGCTGCTGTATTGTGAAACCTTTAATATGCCGAAAAACTGCAAATCTCTGACTTCTATCTTTTACATGTTTATCTAATGGTGGTGGGATTTGGAGTAGGTGTATGCAGAAGTGGGAATATACATTCCAACAAATATATACGAATGAAATTTAACAAAAGATTCTTATATTAATTAACACAACAGTTTAAAAGATCCCATGTACTCGTTTACTTATCATGCACACCGCAAGTGACTTTGCGAAAGAGCTGGAGAATTCTTACTGAGAGAGAGAGAGAGAGAGAGAGAGAGAGAGAGAGAGAGAGAGAGAGAGTACTCACCTGTAAAGCTAGAAGCAGAAAGTCCATTTTTTATTGTGTTCTGATAGAATGTTTCTTCAAAACTGAATCTGATTAATCATTGCCAGCCAATATATTGCCAATTTCACGTGTTTCGGACGTACGTCGTTCTTTACGTAAGTTTTAAAGACTTCTAGATAACATTAATCGCTGCCAGCCAGTATATTGCCCATTTCACGTGTTTCGGACGTACTTCGTTCTTGACGTAGTTTTATAGACTTCTAGATTCTGAAACAAGGTTTGTTTACGAAAATCCTAGTTCCTATAGTGACATTGAACCTAATACCAGTCGAACTGTCATTGTAGACCGAATGTATGATGTAGTTGATCACCCTTTAAAATGCATTTTGTTTAACAGTGACTGAAGTCGTCATTATCAAATATTTTATTTTAAATTGAATCCTTAATTTCAACTTTAAAATCTGAAAGTTGCCTGACGTTCATAGTATGAATAGTTGATGCTGGCAAAGGAGATGCAGGTCCTGTATATTTGTATTGATTAAAACCATAATGAATCTATTTCAACTGTGTGAAATATGTTTTTTTTTTTTTTTTAAAAATATACAAAACTGTTTGCATAACAAAATGAAGATATGACAAATTTCTGAATGACTTGTCATAATAGCTATTGTTCACTAAACTGGAACAGGTTTGTAGTGGTACATCTCGAACTTCTACATAAAAAAATTTTAAAAAATCGAAATAAATCGAACTTTCAGAAAACACGGTCGTGACCCAGTTTTGATTCATGAGGAATTCTATTTTCAGAAAACATGGTCATAATCCAGTTTGGAATCACGTGGAATTCTAGTTTTAGAAAACACAGACATGACCCGATTTTAAATCATGTTTACAACGTGAGTGCGTTAGTAAAATGTTATAAATCACAAGTTGTATTTAGGATAAGTTAAATTTATTTTTATAGGATCACTCCATTCGAAACTGAAATCGTTGGTGTTGGTTTTTATGACCTAACAAGCGCCATGAAGTAAACTACGAAATACAGTTTAAAACCCTAGGACGTCACCTCTGCGGCCTAATGTTTAAAGAATCCATCATCTGTAACGTTTGAGCACTTATAATAATTAATCTACTTGGAATAAAATTGAAATACACCAATCTTGGCGGTATTCCAACTTCTACGGGGAATTTTTTAAAATTAATTCTTAGTAAACAAAAATTCAAAATTTAGGTTATTGAGTACAAATCTGATGTTCGGAATTGTATAGCTCTATCATTCTCAGATTCAACTAAAAATTCTTACGTTTTGATGGTTGATGTCCAAATACCGACCAATTATACGTCATAAAGTTGTATTTAGTCTGTGTCTAAGAATGCAAATGTTCAGGCCAGGATGAATTTTAAACTTTACTCAAATGCACCAGAGGTTGGGGGTTTTTTATTTTGTTTTTTTTTTTTTTTTTGTTTTTTATACTGAACATTTCCATTTTCTTCAGAGATGGATCTTGTGACATTACACATTGCCAGTTGAACAGAGGTGGTTGTTTTTATAACAACGGATTTCACATAATTAGAAAATTTAATTTTTTCATTTTTCTGTCTTAATCATTGTACACATTACCTAGAACTTTTACTAACATGTTTACATTGTAAGACGGTGCTAACTGTCAATGAATGTTCCCTCTAGTGGATAACAGTTGCTATAAATTCATAGGAAGGGTATTTGGAGAGCTCAGAATGTTTGGTTAAAACTCTTTAGGTTACTTTGGGCCTATTAATGAACTTAATGCCGATCGAAAGATAAAATGGCATTATATAAAATGACCTGCAGCTGCGTGTACAGAACGTAAGACACCTGCAGATGTATGTATGTATGTATGTATGTATGTATGTATGTACATGCGCGCTTGAGTGAGTGCGTGTGTGTGTCCAGTTTAATAGAAAACACAAGACCTTTGTAAAACAATTTATTGACCGATTTCCAAGCAACAGTGTTAGACATAGTGTTTATCCCACGATGGACGCCAGTGAAGAGGGGATGAGCACGTGCGAGATAACATGAATGACTCCATTATCAGCTTCAATATCGGTCTGTAAAAGTTCAGCAATGTTGTTCAGCTTCGCGTTGCCACCTGGAAGAAATAAGAATACCGGTGGTAATACACGAAATATGCACATGTTAGTCTACAATTTCTTAAGCAATTTTAGGGTGTGTGTGTGTGTGTGTGTGTGTGTGTGTGTGTGATTTGGATTTTTAACATAGCTTTAACAATTTTTCAGTCACATCGCTACGATGTCTGCAGTGTGGCATTTTATAGTGATGTCAACCACTGGGGCATCATGCGGCAGACATGTAGCATGATGTCCCACCCAGTCACATTATCCTGACACCAGGCCGACCAGTCCTAACACTATCCTCTTAATGCTGAGCGCCTAGCGAGGCAGCTGTTATTACCATTTTTGTCTTTGGTATGACTCGGTCAGGGTTCGAACCCGCGACCTCTCGCATCCGAGGCGGACGCTCTAACCACTAAGCCACCGGAGCGGTCCCAAACAATTTTAGGTGTTGCCGTTGTGTTGAAGGGGCATTTCTTTTAAAAGAATGAAAAAATATATTCATTGATTACTTCATATACATAATTGTAATATACACCGTTTTTGCCCTAGAATTTGAAAATAAATAAGTGGATAAGTCACAAGCCCACTCAAAAAGTGACAGTAAAAACATGAAACTTATATTTAGAAATGGTTGAGAGAATTTCAGTCGATGTTCGTGACATTCTGCCAGGTGAAATCATAGCTATTGTGCAATTTCAGTTATCTAACTACCGTAAAAAAAATTGCATTGACACCAGTGAACGAACAACGTTTGTAATATAAACACCTGACGTCATGGAAATCAAATCTCTTGGAAACTTACTGTCTTTGACTAATAGGGAATGATGAATCTGTGTTGGAAACACTTTTTTTGGGACCGACACAGAAATAGGCACGTAATCAAAAGTGAATTTCAAAGACTGCAACATTAATCCAACAATTTTTATTTCGAAGCCCAAACGATTTTTATATTACATACTTCTCACGGTTGTCTTGAGACAAGATCACGAACTAAAAACACCAACCTATACTGCATTCTTGTAAATCTGTTCTTCTTACCAGAAGTATAATTGATGTTGAATGGAAAATATTTTTATCAGGAGTTATAGCTCCATAGGAAATAGAGGCACACGCATATTACTATAACTAAACATACCAGCATCTAATAGGCATTTTATATTTACTGGCTGGAAATGCAGTTTATTGAATGATTGCTGAATCATGATGTTTTAAATCACATATTTTTTCATTCGCAACTTCTCGGTCAGTCCCTCAATTATAGAAATAGCCCAGTTGCTTCTTTGTCGCGAAGAGATTTCCGGCGATCAAAATGAAATGTATAATTTATTTCTTTCATTTATTCTTGTATC